>BSBK01014613.1:5000-42500 GCA_027943335.1 Chamaecyparis obtusa | reverse complement strand
ATCCCGTCCGCGGGCGAGCTGGGCGTGGCTACACGTATGACCCGAATGTAATTTTTTTTTTTTTTTTTTTTTTTAACTCTGGTTTTTTCGTTCTTATCCTCGTACGGAGCCTCCTTTGTTCATTTTTTTTCCGCGAGTTTCGACCCCGCCCGGGAGCGAGCTCGGCGCCGATCCCGCCCCGCCGCTCCCCGGAGAGCTCGACCGGTTCGGTTCCGCTCGGATCGGACCCCGCCCGCGAGCGCCGCTCGGCTCGACGAGCTCGATGGGGATCCCGTCCGCGGGCGAGCTGGGCGTGGCTACACGTATGACCCGAATGTAATTTTTTTTTTTTTTTTTTTTTTTTTTTTAACTCTGGTTTTTTCGTTCTTATCCTCGTACGGAGCCTCCTTTGTTCATTTTTTTCCCGCGAGTTTCGACCCCGCCCGGGAGCGAGCTCGGTGCCGATCCCGCCCCGCCGCTCCCCGGAGAGCTCGACCGGTTCGGTTCCGCTCGGATCGGACCCCGCCCGCGAGCGCCGCTCGGCTCGACGAGCTCGATGGGGATCCCGTCCGCGGGCGAGCTGGGCGTGGCTACACGTATGACCCGAATGTAATTTTTTTTTTTTAATTTTTTTTTTAACTCTGGTTTTTTCGTTCTTATCCTCGTACGGAGCCTCCTTTGTTCATTTTTTTTCCGCGAGTTTCGACCCCGCCCGGGAGCGAGCTCGGCGCCGATCCCGCCCCGCCGCTCCCCGGAGAGCTCGACCGGTTCGGTTCCGCTCGGATCGGACCCCGCCCGCGAGCGCCGCTCGGCTCGACGAGCTCGATGGGGATCCCGTCCGCGGGCGAGCTGGGCGTGGCTACACGTATGACGCGAATGTATTTTTTTTTTTTTTTTTTTTTTTTTTTAACTCTGGTTTTTTCGTTCTTATCCTCGTACGGAGCCTCCTTTGTTCATTTTTTTTCCGCGAGTTTCGACCCCGCCCCGGAGCGAGCTCGGCGCCGATCCCGCCCCGCCGCTCCCCGGAGAGCTCGACCGGTTCGGTTCCGCTCGGATCGGACCCCGCCCGCGAGCGCCGCTCGGCTCGACGAGCTCGATGGGGATCCCGTCCGCGGGCGAGCTGGGCGTGGCTACACGTATGACCCGAATGTAATTTTTTTTTTTTTTTTTTTTTTAACTCTGGTTTTTTCGTTCTTATCCTCGTACGGAGCCTCCTTTGTTCATTTTTTTTCCGCGAGTTTCGACCCCGCCCGGGAGCGAGCTCGGCGCCGATCCCGCCCCGCCGCTCCCCGGAGAGCTCGACCGGTTCGGTTCCGCTCGGATCGGACCCCGCCCGCGAGCGCCGCTCGGCTCGACGAGCTCGATGGGGATCCCGTCCGCGGGCGAGCTGGGCGTGGCTACACGTATGACCCGAATGTAATTTTTTTTTTTTTTTTTTTAAAACTCTGGTTTTTTCGTTCTTATCCTCGTACGGAGCCTCCTTTGTTCATTTTTTTTCCGCGAGTTTCGACCCCGCCCCGGAGCGAGCTCGGCGCCGATCCCGCCCCGCCGCTCCCCGGAGAGCTCGACCGGTTCGGTTCCGCTCGGATCGGACCCCGCCCGCGAGCGCCGCTCGGCTCGACGAGCTCGATGGGGATCCCGTCCGCGGGCGAGCTGGGCGTGGCTACACGTATGACCCGAAAGTTTTTTTTTTTTTTTTTTTTTTTTTTTTTTTTTTTTTTTTTTAACTCTGGTTTTTTCGTTCTTATCCTCGTACGGGGCCTCCTTTGTTCATTTTTTTTCCGCGAGTTTCGACCCCGCCCGAGAGCGAGCTCGGCGCCGATCCCGCCCCGCCGCTCCCCGGAGAGCTCGACCGGTTCGGTTCCGCTCGGATCGGACCCCGCCCGCGAGCGCCGCTCGGCTCGACGAGCTCGATGGGGATCCCGTCCGCGGGCGAGCTGGGCGTGGCTACACGTATGACCCGAATGTAATTTTTTTTTTTTTTTTTTTTTTTAACTCTGGTTTTTTCGTTCTTATCCTCGTACGGAGCCTCCTTTGTTCATTTTTTTTCCGCGAGTTTCGACCCCGCCCGGGAGCGAGCTCGGCGCCGATCCCGCCCCGCCGCTCCCCGGAGAGCTCGACCGGTTCGGTTCCGCTCCGATCGGACCCCGCCCGCGAGCGCCGCTCGGCTCGACGAGCTCGATGGGGATCCCGTCCGCGGGCGAGCTGGGCGTGGCTACACGTATGACCCGAATGTAATTTTTTTTTTTTTTTTTTTTTTTTTTTTTTAACTCTGGTTTTTTCGTTCTTATCCTCGTACGGAGCCTCCTTTGTTCATTTTTTTCCCGCGAGTTTCGACCCCGCCCGGGAGCGAGCTCGGCGCCGATCCCGCCCCGCCGCTCCCCGGAGAGCTCGACCGGTTCGGTTCCGCTCGGATCGGACCCCGCCCGCGAGCGCCGCTCGGCTCGACGAGCTCGATGGGGATCCCGTCCGCGGGCGAGCTGGGCGTGGCTACACGTATGACCCGAATGTAATTTTTTTTTTTTTTTTTTTTTAAAACTCTGGTTTTTTCGTTCTTATCCTCGTACGGAGCCTCCTTTGTTCATTTTTTTTCCGCGAGTTTCGACCCCGCCCGGGAGCGAGCTCGGCGCCGATCCCGCCCCGCCGCTCCCCGGAGAGCTCGACCGGTTCGGTTCCGCTCGGATCGGACCCCGCCCGCGAGCGCCGCTCGGCTCGACGAGCTCGATGGGGATCCCGTCCGCGGGCGAGCTGGGCGTGGCTACACGTATGACCCGAATGTAATTTTTTTTTTTTTTTTTTTTTTTTTTAACTCTGGTTTTTTCGTTCTTATCCTCGTACGGAGCCTCCTTTGTTCATTTTTTTTCCGCGAGTTTCGACCCCGCCCGGGAGCGAGCTCGGCGCCGATCCCGCCTCGCCGCTCCCCGGAGAGCTCGACCGGTTCGGTTCCGCTCGGATCGGACCCCGCCCGCGAGCGCCGCTCGGCTCGACGAGCTCGATGGGGATCCCGTCCGCGGGCGAGCTGGGCGTGGCTACACGTATGACCCGAATGTAATTTTTTTTTTTAAATTTTTTTTTTAACTCTGGTTTTTTCGTTCTTATCCTCGTACGGAGCCTCCTTTGTTCATTTTTTTTCCGCGAGTTTCGACCCCGCCCGGGAGCGAGCTCGGCGCCGATCCCGCCCCGCCGCTCCCCGGAGAGCTCGACCGGTTCGGTTCCGCTCGGATCGGACCCCGCCCGCGAGCGCCGCTCGGCTCGACGAGCTCGATGGGGATCCCGTCCGCGGGCGAGCTGGGCGTGGCTACACGTATGACGCGAATGTATTTTTTTTTTTTTTTTTTTTTTTTTTAACTCTGGTTTTTTCGTTCTTATCCTCGTACGGAGCCTCCTTTGTTCATTTTTTTTCCGCGAGTTTCGACCCCGCCCCGGAGCGAGCTCGGCGCCGATCCCGCCCCGCCGCTCCCCGGAGAGCTCGACCGGTTCGGTTCCGCTCGGATCGGACCCCGCCCGCGAGCGCCGCTCGGCTCGACGAGCTCGATGGGGATCCCGTCCGCGGGCGAGCTGGGCGTGGCTACACGTATGACCCGAAAGTAATTTTTTTTTTTTTTTTTTTTTTTTTTAACTCTGGTTTTTTCGTTCTTATCCTCGTACGGGGCCTCCTTTGTTCATTTTTTTTCCGCGAGTTTCGACCCCGCCCGGGAGCGAGCTCGGCGCCGATCCCGCCCCGCCGCTCCCCGGAGAGCTCGACCGGTTCGGTTCCGCTCGGATCGGACCCCGCCCGCGAGCGCCGCTCGGCTCGACGAGCTCGATGGGGATCCCGTCCGCGGGCGAGCTGGGCGTGGCTACACGTATGACCCGAATGTAATTTTTTTTTTTTTTTTTTTTTTTTTTTTAACTCTGGTTTTTTCGTTCTTATCCTCGTACGGAGCCTCCTTTGTTCATTTTTTTTCCGCGAGTTTCGACCCCGCCCGGGAGCGAGCTCGGCGCCGATCCCGCCCCGCCGCTCCCCGGAGAGCTCGACCGGTTCGGTTCCGCTCGGATCGGACCCCGCCCGCGAGCGCCGCTCGGCTCGACGAGCTCGATGGGGATCCCGTCCGCGGGCGAGCTGGGCGTGGCTACACGTATGACGCGAATGTATTTTTTTTTTTTTTTTTTTTTTTTTTTAACTCTGGTTTTTTCGTTCTTATCCTCGTACGGAGCCTCCTTTGTTCATTTTTTTTCCGCGAGTTTCGACCCCGCCCGGGAGCGAGCTCGGCGCCGATCCCGCCCCGCCGCTCCCCGGAGAGCTCGACCGGTTCGGTTCCGCTCGGATCGGACCCCGCCCGCGAGCGCCGCTCGGCTCGACGAGCTCGATGGGGATCCCGTCCGCGGGCGAGCTGGGCGTGGCTACACGTATGACGCGAATGTATTTTTTTTTTTTTTTTTTTTTTTTTAACTCTGGTTTTTTCGTTCTTATCCTCGTACGGAGCCTCCTTTGTTCATTTTTTTTCCGCGAGTTTCGACCCCGCCCCGGAGCGAGCTCGGCGCCGATCCCGCCCCGCCGCTCCCCGGAGAGCTCGACCGGTTCGGTTCCGCTCGGATCGGACCCCGCCCGCGAGCGCCGCTCGGCTCGACGAGCTCGATGGGGATCCCGTCCGCGGGCGAGCTGGGCGTGGCTACACGTATGACCCGAATGTAATTTTTTTTTTTTTTTTTTTTTTAACTCTGGTTTTTTCGTTCTTATCCTCGTACGGAGCCTCCTTTGTTCATTTTTTTTCCGCGAGTTTCGACCCCGCCCGGGAGCGAGCTCGGCGCCGATCCCGCCCCGCCGCTCCCCGGAGAGCTCGACCGGTTCGGTTCCGCTCGGATCGGACCCCGCCCGCGAGCGCCGCTCGGCTCGACGAGCTCGATGGGGATCCCGTCCGCGGGCGAGCTGGGCGTGGCTACACGTATGACCCGAATGTAATTTTTTTTTTTTTTTTTTTTAAAACTCTGGTTTTTTCGTTCTTATCCTCGTACGGAGCCTCCTTTGTTCATTTTTTTTCCGCGAGTTTCGACCCCGCCCCGGAGCGAGCTCGGCGCCGATCCCGCCCCGCCGCTCCCCGGAGAGCTCGACCGGTTCGGTTCCGCTCGGATCGGACCCCGCCCGCGAGCGCCGCTCGGCTCGACGAGCTCGATGGGGATCCCGTCCGCGGGCGAGCTGGGCGTGGCTACACGTATGACCCGAAAGTTTTTTTTTTTTTTTTTTTTTTTTTTTTTTTTTTTTTTTTTAACTCTGGTTTTTTCGTTCTTATCCTCGTACGGGGCCTCCTTTGTTCATTTTTTTTCCGCGAGTTTCGACCCCGCCCGGGAGCGAGCTCGGCGCCGATCCCGCCCCGCCGCTCCCCGGAGAGCTCGACCGGTTCGGTTCCGCTCGGATCGGACCCCGCCCGCGAGCGCCGCTCGGCTCGACGAGCTCGATGGGGATCCCGTCCGCGGGCGAGCTGGGCGTGGCTACACGTATGACCCGAATGTAATTTTTTTTTTTTTTTTTTTTTTTTTTTTTTTAACTCTGGTTTTTTCGTTCTTATCCTCGTACGGAGCCTCCTTTGTTCATTTTTTTCCCGCGAGTTTCGACCCCGCCCGGGAGCGAGCTCGGCGCCGATCCCGCCCCGCCGCTCCCCGGAGAGCTCGACCGGTTCGGTTCCGCTCGGATCGGACCCCGCCCGCGAGCGCCGCTCGGCTCGACGAGCTCGATGGGGATCCCGTCCGCGGGCGAGCTGGGCGTGGCTACACGTATGACCCGAATGTAATTTTTTTTTTTTTTTTTTTTTAAAACTCTGGTTTTTTCGTTCTTATCCTCGTACGGAGCCTCCTTTGTTCATTTTTTTTCCGCGAGTTTCGACCCCGCCCGGGAGCGAGCTCGGCGCCGATCCCGCCCCGCCGCTCCCCGGAGAGCTCGACCGGTTCGGTTCCGCTCGGATCGGACCCCGCCCGCGAGCGCCGCTCGGCTCGACGAGCTCGATGGGGATCCCGTCCGCGGGCGAGCTGGGCGTGGCTACACGTATGACCCGAATGTAATTTTTTTTTTTTTTTTTTTTTTTTTTTTAACTCTGGTTTTTTCGTTCTTATCCTCGTACGGAGCCTCCTTTGTTCATTTTTTTTCCGCGAGTTTCGACCCCGCCCGGGAGCGAGCTCGGCGCCGATCCCGCCTCGCCGCTCCCCGGAGAGCTCGACCGGTTCGGTTCCGCTCGGATCGGACCCCGCCCGCGAGCGCCGCTCGGCTCGACGAGCTCGATGGGGATCCCGTCCGCGGGCGAGCTGGGCGTGGCTACACGTATGACCCGAATGTAATTTTTTTTTTTTAATTTTTTTTTTAACTCTGGTTTTTTCGTTCTTATCCTCGTACGGAGCCTCCTTTGTTCATTTTTTTTCCGCGAGTTTCGACCCCGCCCGGGAGCGAGCTCGGCGCCGATCCCGCCCCGCCGCTCCCCGGAGAGCTCGACCGGTTCGGTTCCGCTCGGATCGGACCCCGCCCGCGAGCGCCGCTCGGCTCGACGAGCTCGATGGGGATCCCGTCCGCGGGCGAGCTGGGCGTGGCTACACGTATGACGCGAATGTATTTTTTTTTTTTTTTTTTTTTTTTTTAACTCTGGTTTTTTCGTTCTTATCCTCGTACGGAGCCTCCTTTGTTCATTTTTTTTCCGCGAGTTTCGACCCCGCCCCGGAGCGAGCTCGGCGCCGATCCCGCCCCGCCGCTCCCCGGAGAGCTCGACCGGTTCGGTTCCGCTCGGATCGGACCCCGCCCGCGAGCGCCGCTCGGCTCGACGAGCTCGATGGGGATCCCGTCCGCCGGCGAGCTGGGCGTGGCTACACGTATGACCCGAAAGTAATTTTTTTTTTTTTTTTTTTTTTTTTTTAACTCTGGTTTTTTCGTTCTTATCCTCGTACGGGGCCTCCTTTGTTCATTTTTTTTCCGCGAGTTTCGACCCCGCCCGGGAGCGAGCTCGGCGCCGATCCCGCCCCGCCGCTCCCCGGAGAGCTCGACCGGTTCGGTTCCGCTCGGATCGGACCCCGCCCGCGAGCGCCGCTCGGCTCGACGAGCTCGATGGGGATCCCGTCCGCGGGCGAGCTGGGCGTGGCTACACGTATGACCCGAATGTAATTTTTTTTTTTTTTTTTTTTTTTTTTTAACTCTGGTTTTTTCGTTCTTATCCTCGTACGGAGCCTCCTTTGTTCATTTTTTTTCCGCGAGTTTCGACCCCGCCCGGGAGCGAGCTCGGCGCCGATCCCGCCCCGCCGCTCCCCGGAGAGCTCGACCGGTTCGGTTCCGCTCGGATCGGACCCCGCCCGCGAGCGCCGCTCGGCTCGACGAGCTCGATGGGGATCCCGTCCGCGGGCGAGCTGGGCGTGGCTACACGTATGACGCGAATGTATTTTTTTTTTTTTTTTTTTTTTTTTTTTAACTCTGGTTTTTTCGTTCTTATCCTCGTACGGAGCCTCCTTTGTTCATTTTTTTTCCGCGAGTTTCGACCCCGCCCGGGAGCGAGCTCGGCGCCGATCCCGCCCCGCCGCTCCCCGGAGAGCTCGACCGGTTCGGTTCCGCTCGGATCGGACCCCGCCCGCGAGCGCCGCTCGGCTCGACGAGCTCGATGGGGATCCCGTCCGCGGGCGAGCTGGGCGTGGCTACACGTATGACGCGAATGTATTTTTTTTTTTTTTTTTTTTTTTTTTAACTCTGGTTTTTTCGTTCTTATCCTCGTACGGAGCCTCCTTTGTTCATTTTTTTTCCGCGAGTTTCGACCCCGCCCCGGAGCGAGCTCGGCGCCGATCCCGCCCCGCCGCTCCCCGGAGAGCTCGACCGGTTCGGTTCCGCTCGGATCGGACCCCGCCCGCGAGCGCCGCTCGGCTCGACGAGCTCGAATGGGATCCCGTCCGCGGGCGAGCTGGGCGTGGCTACACGTATGACCCGAATGTAATTTTTTTTTTTTTTTTTTTTTTAACTCTGGTTTTTTCGTTCTTATCCTCGTACGGAGCCTCCTTTGTTCATTTTTTTTCCGCGAGTTTCGACCCCGCCCGGGAGCGAGCTCGGCGCCGATCCCGCCCCGCCGCTCCCCGGAGAGCTCGACCGGTTCGGTTCCGCTCGGATCGGACCCCGCCCGCGAGCGCCGCTCGGCTCGACGAGCTCGATGGGGATCCCGTCCGCGGGCGAGCTGGGCGTGGCTACACGTATGACCCGAATGTAATTTTTTTTTTTTTTTTTTTTAAAACTCTGGTTTTTTCGTTCTTATCCTCGTACGGAGCCTCCTTTGTTCATTTTTTTTCCGCGAGTTTCGACCCCGCCCCGGAGCGAGCTCGGCGCCGATCCCGCCCCGCCGCTCCCCGGAGAGCTCGACCGGTTCGGTTCCGCTCGGATCGGACCCCGCCCGCGAGCGCCGCTCGGCTCGACGAGCTCGATGGGGATCCCGTCCGCGGGCGAGCTGGGCGTGGCTACACGTATGACCCGAAAGTTTTTTTTTTTTTTTTTTTTTTTTTTTTTTTTTTTTTTTTTTTAACTCTGGTTTTTTCGTTCTTATCCTCGTACGGGGCCTCCTTTGTTCATTTTTTTTCCGCGAGTTTCGACCCCGCCCGGGAGCGAGCTCGGCGCCGATCCCGCCCCGCCGCTCCCCGGAGAGCTCGACCGGTTCGGTTCCGCTCGGATCGGACCCCGCCCGCGAGCGCCGCTCGGCTCGACGAGCTCGATGGGGATCCCGTCCGCGGGCGAGCTGGGCGTGGCTACACGTATGACCCGAAAGTAATTTTTTTTTTTTTTTTTTTTTTTTTTTTAATTTTACTCTGGTTTTTTCGTTCTTATCCTCGTACGGGGCCTCCTTTGTTCATTTTTTTTCCGCGAGTTTCGACCCCGCCCGGGAGCGAGCTCGGCGCCGATCCCGCCCCGCCGCTCCCCGGAGAGCTCGACCGGTTCGGTTCCGCTCGGCTTGATCAGCTCTGGTCGCTAGATCACTTGACAAAATTAGGTCAACAGGCAGATCAACTCGGGTCACCAACTAGATCAACTCAGGTCGCAAACTAGATCATCTCGGGTGGCTAGATCAACTCTGCTCGCTAGTCGGTAACTCATACTGCCATAATAAATTAGGTCACTACAACGACTCTGGTCGCTCGGTCGACTAAGGTGACTCAGGTCACTGGGTGGACTTGGTCGACTCGGTCGACTCGATCGACTCGGGTCACCGAGTTGACTCAGGTAGCCAAATCGACTCAGGTCGAGTCAGTCACCTGACCGACCCGGTCGACTCGGGTCGACGCAGTCAACTTGAGTCAACTCAGTTGACTTGGATCACCGGGTCGACTAGGGTGACTTAGGTCGACTCAGCTGACTCGGTTGACTCAGGTCGACTCAAGTCGACTTGGGTTGTCGGATCTACTCGGGCCTCTAGATTGCACGGGTCACTAGATCAACTCAAGTTGCTAGCGAGATCAGCTCAGGTCACCACACAGGTAACCAACTAGATCAACTCGGGTCACTAGATCAGCTTGGGTCACCAGCTAGATCAGCTCTAGTCGCTAGATCACCTGACAAAATCAGGTCACTAACTAGATCAGCCTGGGTCACCAACCATTTCATCTTAGGTCGCCAACTAGATCAGCTTAGGTCGCTAACTAGATCAACTCAGGTCGCCAGATCAGCTCTGGTTGCCAGCCAAAAACTTTGACTGCCATAATAAATTGGGTCACCACAGCGACTCGGGTCACCAGGTCGACTCGGTTGACTCGGGTCACCAGGTCGACTTGGTTGAATCAGGTCACTGGGTCGACTCGGTCGACTCGATGGACTTGGGTCACCAGGTCGACTTGGTTGACTCAGGTCACCGGGTCGACTCAGTCACCTGACTGACTCGGTCGACTCGGGATGACTCAGTTGACTCAGGTCATCGGATCGACTCGAGTCACCAAGTTGACTCGGGTCACCGGGTCGACTTGGGTTGTCAGATCGACTCGGGCCTCTGGATCAGTACGGGTCACTGGATCAACTCAAGTCGCTAGCGAGATCAACTCAGGTCACCACACGGGTCGCCAACTAGATCAACTCACATCGCCAGATCAGCTTGGGTCACCAACCAGATCAACTCTGGTCGCTAGATCACCTGACAAACTTAAGTCACCAGCCAGATTAGCTTAGGTCACCAGCCAGTAACTCTGACTACCATAATAAATTAGGTCACCACAGTGACTCAGGTAACTGGGTTGACTCAGTCGACTCAGGTCGACTCAGTTGACTCAGGTCACCGGGTCGACTCGATCGACTCAGTTGACTCGATTCACCGGGTTGACTTAGGTTACTGGGTTGACACGATCGACTCAGTTGACTCAGGTCATTGGGTGGACTCCGTTGACTTAATCGACTCAGGTCACCGGGTTGACTCAGTCACCTGACTGACTCGGGTCGACTTGGTTGACTCGGGTCACAAGGTCGACTTGGTTGACTCGGGTCATCAGGTCGACTTGGTTGATTCGGGTCATCGGGTCGACTCGGTTGAGTCGGGTCACCAGGTCGACTCAGGTCGACTTGGGTTACCAGATCGACTCAGGCCTCTGGATCAGGATGGGTTACTGGATCAACTCAAGTTGCTAGCAAGATCAACTTAGGTCACCACACGGGTCACCAACTAGATCAACTCTGGTCGCCAGATTAGCTTGGGTCACCAACCAGATCAACTCTGGTCTCCAGATCACCTAACAAAATTAGGTCACTAGCAACTTGGGTCACTGGGTCGACTCAATTGACTCAGGTCACCGGGTGAACTCGGTCGACTCAGTTGACTCGGGTCACCGGGTCGACTCGGTTGACTCGGGTCATTGGGTCGACTCGGTCGAGTCAGGTCACCAGGTCGACTCGATCGAGTCGGGTCATCGGGTCGACTCAGGTCGTCGGGTTGACTCAGGTCAACTCGGTTGACTCAGGTCACCGGGTCGACTCGGTTGACTTGGGTCACCGCATCGACTTGGTTGACTCAGGTCACTGCGTCGACTCGGTTGACTCGGGTCATCGGGTTGACTCGGTTGACTCGGGTCATCGGGTCGACTCGGTTGACTCAGGTCACTGGGTTGACTCAATTGACTCAGGTCACTGGGTCGACTCGGTTGACTCGGGTCACCGAGTCAACTCGAATCGACTTGGGTTGCCGGATCGACTCAGGCCTCTAGATTGGGATGGGTCACTAGATCAACACAAGTCGCTAGTGAGATCAACTCAGGTCACCACACGGGTCACCAACTAGATCAACTCAGGTCACCAAATCAGATTGGGTCACTAGCCAGATCAGCTCTGGTCGCCAGATCACCTCACAAAATTAGGTCGACAGCCAAATCAGCTTAGGTTGCCAACTAGATCAATTCAGGTCACCAGATCAGCTCTAGTCACCAGCCAGTAACTCTGACTGCCATAATAAATTAGGTCACCATAGTGACTCAGGTCGCTGGGTCGACTCGATCGACTCGGGTCACCAGGTCAACTCGGTTGACACGGGTCACTGGGTCGACTCGGTCGACTCTGTTGACTCGAGTCACCGGGTTGACTCGGTCGACTCAGGTCACTAGGTCGACTTAGGTCGACTCAGTCACCTGACTGACTCGGTCGACTTGGGTCGACTTGGTTGCCTCGAGTCATCGTGTTAACTCAGTTGACTCAGGTCATCGGGTCAACTCAGTTGACTCCGGTCATTGGGTCAACTCAGTTGACTCAAGTCATCAGGTCAACTTAGTTGACTCAGGTCACTGGGTCGAGTCGGTCGACGCGGTTGACTCAGGTCACCAGGTCGACTTGGGTTGCCGGATCGACTCGGGCCTCTAGATCAAGATGGATCATCGGGTCAACTCAAGTTACTAGCGAGATCAACTCAGGTCACCACATGGGTCGCCAACTAGATCAACTTGGGTCACCAGATTAGCTTGGGTCACCAGCTAGATCAGCTCTGGTCGCCATATCAGCTTATGTCACCAACTAGATCAACTCAGGTCGCCAGCCAATAACTTTGACTGCCATAATAAATTGGGTCACCATAGTGACTCGGGTCGCTAGGTCAACTTGGTTGACTCAGGTCATAGGGTCGACTCGGTTGACTCAGTTGACTCAGGTCATTGGGTCGACTCAGTTGACTCATGTCACTGGGTCGACTCGAGTCACCAGGTCGACTCGGTTGACTCAGGTCACTAGGTCGACTCGGGTCAACTCAGTCACCTTACTAACTTAGGTAGACTTGGTTGACTTGGGTCACCAGGTCAACTTAGGTCATCAGGTCAACACGGTTGACTCAGGTCACTAGGTCAACTCTGTCGACTCAGGTCACCAAGTCAGCTGGGTCGACTTAGTCAACTCTGGTCACCGGGTCGACTCAGTTGATTCGAGTCACCGGGTCACTGGGTCGACTCGGTTGGCTCGGGTCATCGAGTTGACCAGGTTGACTCGGGTCACTGGGTCGACTCGGTGGACTCGAGTCGACTCGATTGACTCAGGTCAAGTTGGGTTGCCGGCTCGACTCGGGCCTCTGGATCGGGATGGGTCACTGGATCAACTCAAGTCGCTAGCGAGATCAACTCAGGTCACCACACGGATCACCAACTAGATTTACTCAGGTCGCCATATCAGCTTGGGTCACCAACCAGATCAGCTCTTGTCACCAGATCACCTGACAAAATTAGTTCACCAACCAGATCAGGTTAGGTCACCAATTAGATCAACTCAGGTCGCTAGATTAGCTCTGGTCGCCAGTGAGTAACTCCGACTGCCATAATAAATTGGGTCACCACAAAAACCCTGGTCGCTGGGTCGACTCAGTCAACTCAGTCAACTTGATCAACTCGGGTCACCGGGTCAACTCGGGTCATCGGGTCAACTCGGGTCACTGGGTCGACTCGGTCGACGTGGGTCACCGAGTCGACTTGGGTTGCCGAATCAACTTAGGCCTCGAGTCGACTTGGGTTGACACGGGTCGACCTAGTCGACTCAGGTCACTAGGTTGACTCAATTGATTCAGGTCACTAGGTCAACTCAGTCGACTCTGGTTTACTCGGGTCGACTCGGTCACCTGACCGACTCGGGACACCACGTCGACTCAGTCGACTCGGTTGACTCGGGTCATCGAGTCGACTCGGTTGACTCGGGTCATCGAGTCGACTCGGTTGACTCAGGTCACTCGGTCAACTCGATAGACTCGGGTCACCGAGTCGACTTGGGTTGCCGGATTGACTCAGGCCTCTGGATCAGGACGGGTCACTGGATCAACTCAAATCGCTAGCAAGATCAACTCAGGTCACCACACGGGTCGCCAACTAGATCAACTTGAGTCACCAAATCAACTTGGGTCACCAGCCAGATCAGCTCTGGTCTCCAGATGACCTGACAAAATTAGGTCACTAGCCAGATCAGCTTAGGTCACCCACTAGATCAATTCAGGTTGCCAGCTCAGCTCTGGTCGCCAGCTAGTAACTTTAACTGCCATAATAAATTAGGTCACCACAGCGACTTGGGTCACTGGGTCGACTCAGTTGACTCGGGTCATCGGGTCAACTCGGTCGACTCAGTTGACTTGGGTCACCAGGTCGACTCGGTTGACTCGAGTCATTGGGTCGACTCAGTTGACTCGGGTCACTGGGTCGACTCAATTGAGTCAGGTCACTGGGTCGACTCGGTCAACTTAGGTCATCGGGTCGACTCAGTCACCTAACCGACTCGGTCGACTCAGGTCGACTCGGATCACCGGGTTGAATCGATCGACTTGGTTGACTCGGGTCACCGCGTCAACTCAGTTGACTCGGGTCGACTCGGTTGACTCAGGTCACTGGGTTGACTCAGTTGACTCAGGTCACCGGGTCGACTCGATTGACTCAGGTCACCGGGTCGACTCGGGTCACCGGGTCAACTCGGTTGACTCGGATGATCGAGTCGACTCGGTCGACTCGGATCGACTTGGGTTGTTGGATCAACTCAAGCCTCTAGATCAGGATGGGTCACTAGATCAACACAAGTCGCTAGCGAGATCAACTCAGGTCACCACACAGGTCGCCAACTAGATCAACTCGAGTCGCCAGATCAGATTGGGTCACCAGCCAGATCAGCTCTGGTTGCTAGATCACCTCACAAAATTAGGTCGACAGCCAAATTAGCTCTGGTCACTAGATCACCTCACAAAATTAGGTCGACAACCAGATCAGCTTAGGTTGCCAACTAGATCAATTCAGGTCGCTAGATCAACTCTGGTCGCTAGCCAATAACTTTGACTGCCATAATAAATTGGGTCACCACAGCGACTCGGGTCGCTGGGTCGACTCGGTCGAGTCGGGTCACTGGGTCGACTTGGTTGACTTAGGTCACTAGGTCAACTCGGTCGACTCAGTTGACTCAGGTCACCGGGTTGACTCGGTTGACTCAAGTCACCGGGTCGACTTAGGTCGACTCGGTTGACTTGGGTCACCAGGTCGACTCAATTGACTCAGGTCATCGGGTCAACTCAGTTGACTCAGGTCATCGAGTCGACTCGATCGACTCGGGTCACTAGGTTGACTCGGTCGACGCGGTTGACTCAAGTCACCGGGTTGACTTGGGTTGCCGGATCGACTTAGGCCTCTAAATCGGGATGAGTCACTTGGTCAACTCAAGTCGCTAGCGAGATCAACTCAGGTCACCACACGGGTCGCCAACTAGATCAACTCAGGTCACCACACGGGTCGCCAACTAGATCAACTCAGGTCGCCAGATCAGCTTGGGTCACCAGCTAGATCAGCTCTGGTCACCAGATCACCTAACAAAATTAGGTCACCAGCCAGATCAGCTTATGTCACCAACTAGATCAACTCGGGTCGCCAGCCAGTAACTTCGACTGCCATAATAAATTGGGTCACCACAGTGACTCAGGTCGCTGGGTCGACTCGGTTGACTCAGGTCACAGGGTCGACTCGGTTGACTCAAGTCATCGGGTCGACTCGGTTGACTCATGTCACTGGGTCAACTCAGGTCACCGGGTCGACTTAGTTGACTTAGGTCACCAGGTCGACTCAGTTGACTCAGGTCACCGAGTCGACTCGGGTCGACTCAGTCACCTTACTGACTTAGGTCAACTTGGTTGACTCAGGTCACCATGTCAACTCAGGTCATTGGGTTGACACGGTTGACTCGGGTCACTGGGTTAACTCTATCGACTCGGTTGACTCGGGTCACCGAGTCGACTCAGTCGACTCTGGTCACCGGGTCGACTTGGTTGATTCGGGTCACCGGGTCACTGGTCGACTCGGTTGGCTCGGGTCATCGGGTCGACTCGGGTCACTGGGTCGACTCGGTTGACTCAGGTCGACTGGGTCGACTTAGTCAACTCTAGTCACCGGGTCGACTCGGTTGATTCGGGTCACCGGGTCACTAGGTCGACTCGGTTGGCTCGGGTCATCGGGTCGACTCAGGTCACTGGGTCGACTCGGTTGACTCAGGTCGACTGGGTCGACTTAGTCGACTCTGGTCACCGGGTCGACTCGGTTGATTCAGGTCACCGGGTCACCGAGTCGACTCGGTTGGCTCAGGTCATCAGGTCGACTCGGTTGACTCGGGTTGCTAGCTCGACTTGGGTTGCTGGCTCGACTCGAGCCTCTAGATCGAGACGGGTCATTGGATCAACTCAAGTCGCTAGCGAGATCAACTCAGGTCACCACATGGGTCGGCAACTAGATTTACTCGAGTCACCATATCAGCTTGGGTCACCAACCAGATCAGCTCTTATCGCCAGATCACCTGACAAAATTAGTTCACCAGCCAGATCAGGTTAGGTCGCTAACTAGATCAACTCGGGGTGCTAGATCAGCTCTAGTCGCCAGTGAGTAACTCTGACTACCATAATAAATTAGGCCACCATAAAAACCCCGGTCGCTGGGTCGACTTGGTTGACTCAGGTCACCGGGTCGACTCAGTTGACTCGGGTCATTGGGTCGACTCGGTCAACTCGGGTCACCGGGTCGACTCGGGTCATCGGGTCACTGGGTCGACTCGGGTCACCGAGTCGACTTGGGTTGCTGGATTGACTCAAGCCTCGAGTCGACTTGGGTTGACACGGGTCGACCTAGTCAACTCAGGTCACCGGGTCGACTCAATTGATTCAGGTCACTAGGTTGACTCAGTCGACTCTGGTTGACTCGGGTCGACTTAGTCACCTGACCGACTCAGTTGACTCGGGTCACCACGTTGACTCGGTCGACTCGGTTGACTCAGGTCGACTCAGTTGACTCGGGTCATCGGGTCGACTCAGTTGACTCAGGTCACTCGGTCGATTCGGTTGACTCGGGTCACTTGGTCAACTCGGGTCGACTTAATCACCTGACTGACTTAGGTCGACTTAGTTGACTCGGGTCACCAGGTCGACTCAGTTGACTCAGGTCACTGGGTCAACTCTGTCGACTCAGGTCACCAGGTCGACTGGGTCAACTCAGTCGACTCAGGTCACCGGGTCGACTCAGTCACTTGACCGACTCGGTTGATTCGGGTCACTGGGTCGACTCGGTTGACTCAAGTCACTGGGTCGACTCGATTGACTCGGGTCGACTCGAGTGACTCGGGTCACCGGGTCAACTCGGGTTGACTCGGGCCTCTAGATCAGGAGGGGTCATTGGATCAACTCAAGTTTCTAGCGAGATCAACTCAAGTCACCACACGGGTCCCCAACTAGATTTACTCAGGTCACCATATCAGCTTGGGTCACCAGCCAAATCAACTCTTGTCGCCAAATCACCTGACAAAATTAGTTCGCCAGCTAGATCAGGTTAGGTCGCCAACTAGATCAACTCGGGTTGCTAGATCAGCTCTGGTCGCCAATGAGTAACTCCAACTGCCATAATAAATTAGGTCACCACAGAAACCCCAGTCGCTGGGTCGACTCGGGTCGACTCGATTGACTCGGGTCATTGGGTCGACTCGGTCAACTCGGGTCACCGGGTCGACTCGGTTGACTCAGGTCATCAGGTCGACTTGGGTCACTGGGTCGACTCGGGTCACCGAGTCGACTTGGGTTGCTGGATCGACTCAGGCCTCAAGTTGACTTGGGTTGACACGGGTCGACCTAGTCTACTAAGGTCTCCTGGTCGACTCGGGTCGACTCAATCGATTCAGGTCACTGGGTCGACTCAATCACCTGACTGACTCGGTCATCTCAGGTCACCATGTCGACTCGATTGACTCTTGTCATCGGGTTGACTCAGTTGACTCAGGTCACTGGGTCAACCGATTGACTCAGGTCACTGGGTCGACTCGGTCACCACACGGGTCACCAACTAGATCAAGTTAGGTAGCTAGCGAGATCAACTCAGGTCACCACACTGGTCCCCAACTAGATCAACTCGGATCGCCAGATCAGCTTGGGTCACCAGCCAGATCAGCTGTGGTCGCCAGATCAGCTTGGGTCACCACATTGACTCAGGTCGCCACATTACTTGGCCAACTCGGGTCACCAGCCAGATCAACTCAGGTGACTCGGTTGACTCAGGTTATCGGGTCGACTCGGGTCGACTTGGGTTGCCAGATCAACTCGGGCCTCGAGTCGACTTGGGTTGACTTGGGTCACCAGGTCGATGCGGGTTGTCAGGTCAACACGAGTCACCGGTTCGACATGGGTCGCCAGTTTGACACGGGTCACTGGGTCGACACGGGTCACTGGGTCGACGCGAGTCACTGGGTCGACGCGGGTCACTAGGTCGACGCAGGTCGCTGGGTTGACTCGGGTCGTCAAGTTGACTCGGGTCGCCGGGTCAACTCAGGTTATTGGATCGACTCGGGTCTCTAGATCAGGACAGGTCACTTGATCAACTCGGGTCACCACATGAGTCACCAATTAGATCAACTCAGGTCACCAGATCAGCTTGGGTCACTAGCCAAATCTGCTCTGGTCGCCAAATCACCTAACCGACTCGGGTCGCCAGCCAGATCAGCTTGGGTCACCACATCACCTGGCCAACTCGGTTCGCCAGATCAACTCAGGACACGACATCGACTCAGGTAGTTAGCTAGATCATCTCAGATCACCAGATCGCCCGATGAACTCAGGTCGGGTGGGGTCTCTAGATCGAGTCGAGTCACCAGATCAAGTCGGGTCCCGAGCCAGATCAACTCAGGTCACCACATCGACTCGGGTCACCAGCCAGATTAGGTCAGGTCACTAGATAGCCTGACCTACTTAGATCTCCAGTGAGTCTGTCCACTTTTTGAATGATTGACCCATACTCCTCTTCAAGTATTATCATAGTCAAGTCTCCGCTTCTAGCTCGACAATAAGAAGGGCGTGACTCCATGTATGGCCTGAGTGATTTTTTTTTAACTCTGGTTTTTTCATTCTTTTTGTCGTAGGGAGCCTCCTTTGTCTATTTTTTTTACAACTTTTGACCTCGCTCACGATCAAGCTAGGCCAACTCATTTAAACTTGGATCGCATAAATCTAATATGCACAATAGTAATGTTGATGAGTATGCAAACACATCAATGAAGTCATCTCAGTATGTCAAGTCCCCCAACTTAGATCACTCGAGTCGCATAAGTAACTCAGATAGCCATAATAAATTAGGTCACCATAGTGACTCGGGTCACTAGGTCGACTCAGGTCACGGGGTCGACTCGGGTCATCAAGTCAACTCAGGTTGCTGGGTTGACATAGCCGAATCGACTCAGGTCTTTGGATCGGGACGGGTCACTTGATCAACTCGTGTCGCTAGCCAAATCAACTTAGGTCATCACATGGGTCGCCAACTAGATCAACTCGGGTCGCTAGATCAGCTCTGGTCACCAGATCACCTGACCAACTTAGGTCGCCAACCAAATCAGCCTTGATCGCCACATTGACTCAGGTTGCCACATCACCTAGCCAACTTGGGTCGCCAGCCAGATCAACTCGAGTTGCCAGATCGACTCGGGACACCACATCGACTCAGGTAGTCAGCTAGATCATCTTGGATCCCTAGATCGCTCGATGAACTCAACTCAGGTGGGGTCTCTAGATCAAGTCGGGTCACCAGATCAAGTCGGGTCCTGAGCTAGATCAACTTAGGTCACCACATCGACTTAGGTCACCAGCCAGATCAGGTCCCTAGCCAGATCAACTCAGGTCACCACATCCAATATGCACAATAGTAATGCTGATGAGTATGCAAACTCATCAATGAAGTCATCTCAGTATGCCAAGTTGTCAAGTCCTCCAACTTAGATCAGTCGAGTCGCATAAGTAACTCCAACTACCATAATAAACTTAGATCACTCAGGTCGTTAGGTCGACTCGGGTTGCCGGCTTGACTCGGGTCTCTAGATCGCGATAGGTCGCTGGATCAACTCGGGTTGCTAGCTAGATTAACTCAAGTCACCACATCGACTTGGGTCATCACCTAGATCAGCTCAGGTTGCCACATCACCTAACCAACTCAGGTCAGGTCGGGTCACCAGATTAATTCGGGTCACCAGCCAGATCAACTTAGGTTGCCACATCAACTCGAGTATCCAGATAGATCAGCTCGGGTCACCAAATCACCTAACTAACTTAGGTCAGGTTGGGTTAGGTCTCCTGATCAGGTCGGGTCACCGGATCAACTCAGGTCGCTAATTAGATCAACTCGGGTCACTAACATGATCAACTCGGGTCAACACATCAGCTTATGTTGTTAACACATTCCAATATGCCAAGCTGTCTAGTTTGCTAGCTCGGATCACTCGAGTCGCATAAGTAACTCGTATTGCCAAAACAACTTGGGTCACCTAATTAACTCGAGTCATCAGATCGACTCGGGTCGCCAGATCGACTCGGGTCACCGGATCGACTCGAGTCCTCGAATCGACTCGGGTCACCGTATTGACGCAGGTCACCGGATCGACTCAGGTCTCCAGATCAGGATGGGTCGTCCGATCGACTCGGTTCATCGGATCGATTCGGGTATCCAGATAGATCAAATCAGGTCACCAAATCACCTGACTAACTTAGGTTAGGTCGGGTCTCTGGATCGAGTCGGGTCACCAGATCAAATTGGGTCTCCAGCCAGATCAACTCGGGTCAACACATCGACTCGAGTCACCAACCAGATCAACTTGGGTCGCCAGACCAACTCAGGTCAGGTCGGGTAAGGTCTCCAGATTGGGTCAAGTCGCGGGATCATTTCAGCTCGCCAGCCAGATCAACTCGAGTTGCTACATCGACTCGACTCGACTCGCCAACCAGATCAGCTCAGGTCATTAGATCACCTGACCAACTCGAGTCAGGTCGACGGATGAAGTCAGATCGCCAGATCAACTCAGGTCGCCAGCCAGATCAACTCAGATCATCACATCGACTTAGGTCGCCAGCCAAATCAGCTCGGGTCACCAAATCAACTCGGGTCACCAGCCAGATCAACTCGGGTTAACAAATTTGAGTTTTGACCCCACTCGCAAGCGAGCTAGGCTAACTCATTCAAACTTGGATCGCCTCAATCTAATATGCATAATAGTAATACTAACGAGTATGCAAACTCATCAATGAAGTCAACTAAGTATGCCAGCCTGATCAACTCAGGTCAACAAATTGACTCGGGTCACCAACCAGATCAACTCGGGTCACCAGATTGCCAGGCCAAGTTGGGTCGGGTCGGGTTGGGTCAGGTCTCTAGATCGGGTTGGGTCAGTTCTCTAGATCGGGTCGGGTTGCCAGATCAATTCTTGTCGCCAACCAGATCAACTCAGGTCGCCACATCGACTCGGGTCGTCAGCCAGATCAGCTCGGGTCACCACATCACCTAACCAACTCGGGTTAGGTCGGGTCACCCGATCAATTTGGGTCACTAAGTTGGGTGTGACTCCATGAATGGCACGAGTGGTTTTCTTTTTCAACTCTAGTTTTTTCATTCTTTTCATTGTACGAAGCCTCCTTTGTCTATTTTTTTAGGACTTTTGACCCCGCCCTGAGGATCGCCAACGAGCTCGACCGGATCCTGTCCGAGATCTTGCTCGTGAGCGAGCTCACCGGGATCCCGTCGCCAACGAGCTAGGCGTGACTCCATGGATGGCTCTAGTGATTTAAGTTTTTTATAACTTGAAAATTTTGTTCTTTTCCTTGTATAGAGCCTCCTTTATCCATTTTTTCCTACGAGTTTCGACCCCGCCAGCGACCTTGTTAAGTTCTCATCGCAGGTCTTGCCCTACTACCACGAAAGCCTCCCAGCGGTTATATGAAATGACCCCGGGTCATTTCAACACTGCGTCTAACAATAACTAGTCAGACTGCATCAAATGATGTCCACCTCGATCCATGCCAACTCATTCAAACTTGGATCACCTCAATCTAATATGCACAATAGTAATGCTGACAAGTATGCCAACTCATCAATGAAGTCGCCTTAGCATGCCAAGCTGTCAAGTCCCCCAACTTGAATTACTCCAGTCGCATAAGTAATTCGGATCATTGGATCGACTCGCATCGCCGAGTCAACTCGGGTTTCTGGATCGACTCGAGTCCCCAAAACAACTTGGGTTGCCAGTCGGATCAACTCGGGTCACCATCCAGATCAACTCAGGTCGCAAGATCACCTGACTAACTTAGATTGACGAAGTTGCCTAGCCAACTTGGATCGCTAGACTTGCCAGATCGACTCGAATCACTGGAGTCGTCAGATCGACTCAGATCTCTATTTCAAGTCGGCCCTATTGCCACGAAGGCATCCCAATGATAACCAGTCAGATCGCAAGTTAAATCACATCAAATGATGTTCACCTCGATCTGTGCTAACTCATTCAATCTTGGATCACCTCGATCCAATATGCCAAGCTGTCAAGTCCACCAGCTCAGATCACTCGAGTTGCATAAGTAACTCAGATCGCCAGAACAACTCGGGTCACCAGATCGACACAGGTCGTCAAATCCACTCGGGTTGCCGAATCAACTCGAGTCGTCGGATCGACTCGGGTCTCCAGATTAGGACGGGTTGTCAGATCGACTCGGGCCGCCAGCCAAATCTACTCGGGTCCCTACATCGACTCAGGTATCCATATAGATCATATTGGGTCGCCAAATCACCTGACTAACTAAAGTTAGGTCAAGTTTGGTCGGGTCAGGTCTCCGGATTGGGTCGGGTCACCGGATCAACTTGGGTCAACATATCGACTCGAGTCGCCAACCAGAACAACTCGGGTCACCAGATTGCCAGACCAACTCGGGTTGGGTCGGGTCAGGTCTTCAGATCGGGTCAGGTCACGGGATCATTTTGGGTCGCCAGCCAGATCAACTCGGGTCGCCACATCAACTCGACTCACCAACCAGGTCAGGTCGGGTCACCAGATCACCTGACCAACTCGGTCAGGTCGACGGATGAAGTCGGATCGCTGGATCAACTCAGGTCGCTAGCCAGATCAACTTGGGTCACCACACCAACTCAGGCCGCCAGCCAAATCAGCTCAGGTCGCGAGATCAACTCAGGTCAACAAATGTGACTTTTGACCCCACTCACAAGTGAGCTAGGCTAACTCATTCCAAGTCTCTCATGGAAAAGTCCATGACTTCCCATTCCTATACCTATGCTGACGAGTATGCCAACTCATCAATGAATTCGGCTCAGCATGCCAAGTTGTCAAGTCCCCCAACTTGAATTACTCCAGTCACATAAGTAATTTAGATCACCAGAACAACTCGGGTCACCGGATCGACTCAATTCGCCGGATTGACTTGGATCACCGGATCACTAGAGTCGGCAAAGTAACCCAGATCTCTAGGGTCATAACGGGATAGGTATTGTTTACGGATGTAACGACCTCTGAGATGAGCCCAACTCGTCAATCGGAGCCAGCTCGCCAATCTGATTGAGCTAGCCGATCTGAGCCAACTCACCGATTTGAGCTAGCAAGACACCTCTCAAGAATTGAGTTTGAGAACTTCTCCACTAATGAGTTGTCCTCAAGATGTGAACTTGCATCCAGATTAGGACTTGTGGCTTGCACGAGCCAATGTCATGAAGACCTCCTACGTACATGCAACCAATGCATCTCATAGTCCAACATAGTTCTGAACTAGCTCATTACGCCACCATCTCGCACATGTTCCAAGTCTCCCATGGAAAAGTCCCCAACTTCCCATTCCAATACCTAGTTGATTTCACCTCGGATCGAGTCCCCAACAAGATCCAATGCCACTCTGCACAAAGCAGTCCATGCTACTTCATGCAGCTCGAATGACACCTCGACTTGACTCTAAACCTTACCCAGGCCAAAACTATTAACAACTTGTCGCACAACCCCATGAATGCTCCTCGAATCAAGTCCCTGACATGACCCTACTCCTGAGTGCACCAAACAACTCCTTTGTTACACCTCGGATCGAGTCCCTTACATGTCAGTTCAAGTCAGTCGACGTGTTAGCTCTATTTCTAGTATGAGGTGATCTTGTCACATCAACACTACACCCATCCATTGTAAGTTAGCCATACCACCACAAAGTCATCCAACAGTCATTATGAAATGACCCCTATCACATCAAGCTGTGTTGGTTTGTTTCAAGTCGGCCCTATTGCCACGAAGGCATCCCAATGGTAACTAGTCAAATCGCATCAAATGATGTTCACCTCGATCTATGCCAATGCTGCCTATGATTGATTTGCTAGCTCTCTACGGATATTTTTGGATATGCCATTTGATACCTGAATGCTATGCATGGGTTCGTGCATAGACGATTCGAGCTGAGCTTAAGGATGTTGAGTTCTCAAGTGAATATGAATAGGCGAGTTGTTCTATGGAGTAGAACTCAGGAATGCATGATGGATTGAGCTCATCTCGCGGATCCGAGCCAGCTCGTTGATCCGATCCAGCTTGTCGATCTGAGCCAGCTCGACGATCCGAGCCAGCTCGTCAAGTTGAGCCTTTTACGAGATTTAAATTTTTTGCGACCTATCGACGTCGGCAAGCATTTGTATGGGGGAGAAAGACTCGGACTAATAACTTATCCTCGTAGGGGAGGTGTTGTTGGTGGATGTGAGGATTTTTGAGATGAGACCCAAGCTGGAACAAATTCTAGTGCGCATTGTGATTAGAGCTAAGCTAAAGGATATTGAGTTCTCAAAGGAATACAAATAGGCAAGTTGTTTTATGGAGTAGAACACGGGAATGCATGATGGATCCGATCCGATTTGAGCCGAGCCGGCTCGGCGATCCGAGCCAGCCAGCTTGGAAAACCGAGCCGGCTCGCTCGGCAAACCGTGCCAGCTCGCCGATTCGAGTCAGCTCGCTCGGTGATCCGAGCCAGCTCGCTTGGCGATCCGAGCCTTTTACGAGATTTTAAGTTTTTGTGACTTATCGGCGTCGGCAAGCATTTCTACGTGGGAGCAAGACTCGGACTAATAACTTATATAGGGGAGGTGTTGTTGGTGGATGTAAGGATCTTTGAGATGAGACTCGAGATGGAATGGATTCTAGTGCCCATTGTGATTCGAGCTGAGCTAAAGGATGTTGAGTTCTCAAGTGAATACAAATAGGTGAGTTGTTCTATGGAGTAGAACACGGGAATGCATGATGGATTGAGCTCAGCTCGTCGATCCGAGCCAGCTCACGGATTCGAGCTAGCTTGTCGAGCTGAGTCTTTTACGAGATTTAAAGTTTTCGTGACCTATCCGTGTCGGCGAGCATTTCTACGGGGGAGCAAGACTTGGACTAATAACTTATATAGGGGAGGTGGTGTTGGTGGATGGAAGGATCTTTGAGATGAGACCCGAGCTGGAACGGATTCTAGTGCGCGTTGTGATTCGAGTTGAGCTAAAGGATGTTGAATTCTCAAGTGATTACAAATAGGCGAGTTATTCCATGGAGTAGAACACGGGAATGCATGATGGATTGAGCTCAACTCGGCGATCCGAGCCAGCTCGGCGATCCGAGCCAGCTCGGCGATCCGAGCCAGCTCGGCGATCCGAGCCAGCTCGGCGATCCGAGCCAGCTCGGCGATCCGAGCCAGCTCGGCGATCCGAGCCAGCCCGTCGAGCTGAGTCTTTTACAAGATTTAAATTTTTTGTGACCTTTCGGCGTTGGCGAGCATTTCTACGGGGGAGTAAGACTCGGACTAATAACTTATATAGGGGAGGTGTTGTTGGTGAATGTAAGGATCACTGAGATGAGACCCGAGCTGGAACGGATTCTAGTGCGCGTTATGATTCGAGCTGAGCTAAAGGATGTTCAGTTCTCAAGTGAATACAAAGAGGTGACTCATTCTATGGAGTAGAACATGGGAATGCATGATGGAATGAGCTCAGATCGCCGATCCGAGCTAGCTCGTCGATCCGAGCCACGGGTATGTACGATCCGAGCCAGCCCGTCGAGCTGAGTCATTTATGAGATTTAAATTTTTTGTGACCTTTCGGCGTTGGCGAGCATTTCTACGGGGGAGCAAGACTCGGACTAATAACTTATATAGGGGAGGTGTTGTTGGTGAATGTAAGAATCATTGAGATGAGATCCGAGCTGGAACGGATTCTAGTACGCGTTGTGATTCGAGCTGAGCTAAAGGATGTTCAGTTCTCAAGTGAATACAAAGAGGTGAGTCATTCTATGGAGTAGAACATGGGAATGCATGATGGAATGATCTCAGATCGTCGATCCGAGCTATCTCGTCGATCCGAGCCAGCTCGCTGATCCGAGCCATGGGTATGTAGGTAGTTTTCATGAGATCGGCTCGCCCGGCCCACAAGTCAAACATCGATTCTCTTATTAAGGGTGAGCCCTTGTCTAGCGTTTGGGTCGCTCGGTACAAGCTGTTCGATTTGTAATGTGTGCAAAGCTTTTGGGTTGATATTTGGAAGATTTAAATTTTTTGTGAGCTATTCTCCTCGTTTCACTTGATATTTTTGAAGATTTGAATTATTTGTGAGCTATTCTCCCCGTTTCCCTTGATTTTTTTGGAAGAATTGGAATTTTTGAGAGTTGTTCTCTTCGCCTCAAATTTCTACGGAAGAGCAAGACTTGGACTAATAACTTATATAGGGGAGGTGTTGTTGGTGAATGAAAGGATCTTTGAGATGAGACCCGAGCTGGAACGGATTCTAGTGCGCGTTGTGATTCAAGCTGAGCTAAAGGATGTTCAGTTCTCAAGTGAATACAAAGAGGTGAGTCGTTTTATGGAGTAGAACACGGGAATGCATGATGGAATGAGCTCAGATCGACGATCCGAGTCAGCTCGCTGATCTGAGCCACGGGTATGTAGGCAGTTTTCATGAGATCGGCTCGCCCGGCCCACAAGTCAAACACTGATTCTCTTATTAAGGGTGAGCCCTTGTCTAGCGTTTGGGTCGCTCGGTACAAGCTGTTTGATTTGTAATGTGTGCGAAGCTTTTGGGTTTGATATTTGGAAGATTTGAATTTTTTGTGAGCTATTCTCCTCGTTTCACTTGATTTTTTTGAAGATTTGAATTATTTGTGAGCTATTCTCCCCATTTCCCTTGATTTTTTGGAAGATTTGGATTTGTTGCGAGTTGTTCTCTTCGCCTCAAATTTCTACGGAAGAGCAAGACTTGGACTAATAACTTATATAGGGGAGGTGTTGTTGGTGAATGCAAGGATCTTTGAGATGAGACCCGAGCTGGAACGGATTCTAGTGCACGTTGTGATTCGAGCTGAACTAAAGGATGTTTAGTTCTCAAGTGAATACAAAGAGGTGAGTCATTTATGGAGTAGAAGACGGGAATGCATGATGGAATGAGCTCAGATCGCCGATCCGAGCTAGCTTGTCGATCCGAGCCACGGGTATGTAGTCAGTTTTCATGAGATCGGATCGTCCGGGCCACAAGCTAGCTATTTTTTGTGAGCTATTCTCTTTGTTTCCTTTGATTTTTTTGGAAGACTTGCATTTTTTGTGAGCTATTCTCTTCGTTTCAATTGAATTTTTGGAAGTTATGCATTTTTTGTGATGTAGTCTCTTCGTTTCACTTGCATTTTTGGGAGATTTGATTTTTTTTGTGAGCTATTCTCTTCTTTTCCCTTGAATTTTTTTTTGCAAGACTTGCATTTTTTGTGAGCTATTCTCTTCGTTTCAATTGAATTTTTAGAAGTTTTGAATTTTTTGTGATCTATTCTTCTTTGTTTCACTTGTATTTTTGAGAGATTTGAAATTTTTGTGAGATATTCTCTTCGGCTCAAATTTCTACGGAAGTGCAATACTTGGACTAATAACTTATATAGGGGAGGTGTTGTCCGCGGAAGCTCCCCCATGCCCCTCTAATAGAATCAGTGCTAGTGATCCCGTTTTGAAATCCGACGGACGGATGGATGAGCAGGTCGGATTTCAAAACGGGATCAGCAGCACTGATTCCATTAGAGGGGCATGAAGCCACCTGATTGCTATGCGGGGGCTGCTCAAAGTCCCGTCTTTCGAGTCGCTCGACGGCGCAAGTCGGAAAGGGTTCGACAGCGGTTGTCGTTCCAATGCGTCGTCGCAGTGACATGGAAGGCGATCTTCGGGTTAGCCCTTGTCTAGCTTTTGGGTCGCTTGGTACAAGCGATCTGCTATGTACTTTCCGCGAACCCCTATCCGGGTACTCGTTAGCTATGCATTGGCTCTTGCATGTGTGGAACGGAGAGATGCGGCCTTCACAGGGAGTCGGCCTGAAATAGTTCTGTGCGTGCGAATGGAGCCGCGTATAGCTTTTGGGTCGTTTGGATAGGGTGCCCCTCCAAGCGAATCAGTGCTGGTGCTCGGACGGATTTGCGGCTCAGATTTAAAATGTGAGGAGCATGCCTGATTTTATTTGAGGGGCATGAAGCCACCTGATTGCTATGCGGGGGCTCCCCTGGGTCGTCTCTTTTGGGTCACTCGATGGCGCAAGTCGGAGAAGGGTTCGACAACGGTAGTCGTTCCAGCGCGTCGTCATTAGTGATACTGAAGTCGATCTGTGTGCAGCCCCCGTCTAGCACTTGGGTCTGCATGCCGCAAGAAGATTTGAATTTTTTGTGAGTTAAAGTCTTTTTCTTTTTTTCGTTTCACTGGAGTTTTTGCGAGATTTGAAGTTTTTGTGAGCTATTCTCTTCGTTTCACTTAAATTTTTTGTGAGCTATTCTCTTCGTTTCACTTGAATTTTTGGAAGTTTTGAGTTTTTTGTGAGCTATCCTCTTCGTTTCACTTGAATTTTTGCAGGATTTGAATTTTTTGTGAGCTATTCTTCTTTGTTTCACTTGGTTTTTTGGAAGATTTGAATTTTTTGTGAGCTATTTTCTTTGTTTCCCTTGTTTTTTTTTGGAAGACTTGCATTTTTTGTGAGCTATTCTCTTCTTTTCCCTTGATTTTTTTTTTGCAAGACTTGGATTTTTTGTGAGCTATTCTCTTCATTTCAATTGAATTTTTGGAAGTTTTGAATTTTTTGTGATCTATTCTCTTTGTTTCACTTGTATTTTTGAGAGATTTGAAATTTTTGTGAGATATTCTCTTCGGCTCAAATTTCTACGAAAGTGCAATACTTGGACTAATAACTTATATAGGGGAGGTGTTGTCCGCGGAAGCTCCCCCATGCCCCTCTAATAGAATCAGTGCTGGTGATCCCGTTTTGAAATCCGACAGACGGACGGATGATTAGGTCAGATTTCAAAATGGGATCAGCAGCACTGATTCCATTACAGGGGCATGAAGCCACCTGATTGCTATGCGTGGGCTGCTCAAAGTCCCGTCTTTCGGGTCGCTCGATTGCGCAAGTCGGAAAGGGTTCGACAGCGGTTGTCGTTCCAATGCGTCGTCGTTGTGACATGTAAGGCGATCTTAGGGTCAGCCCCCGTCTAGCTTTTGGGTTGCTTTGGTACAAGCGATCTGCTATGTACTTTCCGCGAAACCCTATCCGGGTACTCGTTAGCTATGCGTTGTCTCTTGCATGTGTGCAACGAAGAGATGCGGCCTTCACAGGGAGTCGGCCTGAAACAGTTCTGTGCGTGCGAATGGAGCCGCGTATAGCTTTTGGGTCGTTTGGATAGGGTGCCCCTCCAAGTGAATCAGTGCTGGTGCTCGGATGGATTTGCGGCTCGGATTTAAAATGTGAGTAGCATGCCTGATTTTATTGGAGGGGCATGAAGCCACCTGATTGCTATGCGGGGGCTCCCCTGGGTCGTCTCTTCTGGGTCACTCGATGGCGCAAGTCGGAGAAGGGTTCAACAACGGTAGTTGTTCCAGCGCGTCGTCATTAGTGATACTGAAGTCGATCTGTGGGCGAGCCCCGGTCTAGCATTTGGGTCTGCATGCGGCAAGAAGATTTGAATTTTTTGTGAGTTAAGTCTTTTTCGTTTCACTGGAGTTTTTGCGAGATTTGAAGTTTTTTGTGAGCTATTCTCTTCGTTTCACTTGAATTTTTGGAAGTTTTGAATTTTTTGTGAGCTATTCTCTTCGTTTCACTTGAATTTTTTGAAGTTTTGAATTTTTTGTGAGCTATTCTCTTCCTTTCACTTGAATTTTTGCAGGATTTGAATTTTTTGTGAGCTATTCTTCTTTGTTTCACTTGGTTTTTTCGAAGATTTGAATTTTTTGTGAGCTATTCTCTTTGTTTCCCTTGATTTTTTTTTGGAAGACTTGCATTTTTTGTGAGCTATTCTCTTCGTTTCAATTGAATTTTTGGAAGTTATGCATTTTTTGGTGATGTAGTCTCTTCGTTTCACTTGCATTTTTGGGAAATTTGATTTTTTTGTGAGCTATTCTCTTCTTTTTCCTTGATTTTTTTTGCAAGACTTGGATTTTTTGTGAGCTATTCTCTTCATTTCAATTGAATTTTTGGAAGTTTTGAATTTTTTGTGATCTATTGTTCTTTGTTTCACTTGTATTTTTGAGAGATTTGAAATTTTTGTGAGATATTCTCTTCGGCTCAAATTTCTACGGAAGTGCAATACTTGGACTAATAACTTATATAGGGGAGGTGTTGTCCGCGGAAGCTCCCCCATGCCCCTCTAATAGAATCAGTGCTGGTGATCCCGTTTTGAAATCCGACAGACGGACGGATGATTAGGTCGGATTTCAAAACGGGATCAGCAGCACTGATTCCATTAGAGGGGCATGAAGCCACCTGATTGCTATGCGGGGGCTGCTCAAAGTCCCGTCTTTCGGGTCGCTCGATGACGCAAAGTCGGGAAGGGTTCGACAGCGGTTGTCGTTCCAATGCGTCGTCGCTGTGACATGGAAGGCGATCTTCGGGTCAGCCCCCGTCTAGCTTTTGGGTTGCTTTGGTACAAGCGATCTGCTTGTACTTTCCGCGAAACCCTATCCGGGTATTCGTTAGCTATGCGTTGTTTCTTGCATGGGTGGAACGGAGAGATGCGGCCTTCACAGGGAGTCGGCTTGAAACAGTTCTGTGCGTGCGAAAGGAGCCGCGTATAGCTTTTGGGTCGTTTGGATAGGGTGCCCCTCCAAGTGAATCAGTGCTGGTGCTCGGACGGATTTGCGGCTCGGATTTAAAATGTGAGTAGCATGCCTGATTTTATTGGAGGGGCATGAAGCCACCCGATTGCTATGCGGGGGCTCCCCTGGGTCGCCTCTTTTGGGTCACTCGATGGCGCAAGTCGGAGAAGGGTTCGACAACGGTAGTCGTTCCAGCGCGTCATCATAGTGATACTGAAGTCGATTTGTGGGCGAGCCCCCGTCTAGCTCTTGGGTCTGCATGCCGCAAGGAGATTTGAATTTTTCGTGAGTTTAAGTCTTCGTTTTTCCTTGATTTTTTTTTGGAAGACTTGAATTTTTGGAAGTTCTGAATTTTTTTGTGAGCTATTATCTTTCGTTTCACTTGAATTTTTGCAAGATTTGAAATTTTTGTGAGCTATTCTCTTTGTTTCACTTGGTTTTTTTTGGAAGATTTGAATTTTTGTGAGCTATTCTCTTTGTTTCCCTTTGTTTTTTTTTTTTTTGTTTTTTTTTGGGAAGACTTGCGTTTTTTGTGAGCTATTCTCTTCGTTTCAATTGAATTTTTGGAAGTTATGCATTTTTTGTGATGTAGTCTCTTCGTTTCACTTGGTTTTTTGGAAGATTTGAATTTTTTGTGAGCTATTCTCTTTATTTCCCTTTGATTTTTTTGGAAGACTTGCATTTTTTGTGAGCTATTCTCTTCGTTTCAATTGAATTTTTGGAAGTTATGCATGATGCATTTTTTGGGAGATTTGATTTTTTTTGTGAGCTATTCTCTTCTTTTCCTTTGAATTTTTTTTGCAAGACTTGCATTTTTTGTGAGCTATTCTCTTCGTTTCAATTGAATTTTTGGAAGTTTTGAATTTTTTGTGATCTATTCTTCTTTGTTTCACTTATATTTTTGAGAGATTTGAAATTTTTGTGAGATATTCTCTTCGGCTCAAATTTCTACGGAAGTGCAATACTTGGACTAATAACTTATATAGGGGAGGTGTTGTTCGCGGAAGCTCCCCCATGCCCCTCTAATGGAATCAGTGCTGGTGATCCCGTTTTGAAATCCGACAGACGGATGGATGATTAGGTCGGATTTCAAAACGGGATCAGCAGCACTGATTCCATTATAGGGGCATGAAGCCACCTGATTGCTATGCGTGGGCTGCTCAAAGTCTCATCTTTCAGGTCGCTCGACGGCGCAAGTCGGAAATGGTTCGGCAGCGGTTGTCGTTCCAATGCGTCGTCGCAGCGACATGGAAGGCGATCTTCGGGTCAGCCCCTGTCTAGCTCTTGGGTTGCTTTGGTACAAGCGATCTGCTATGTACTTTCCGCGAACACCTATCCCGGTACTCGTTAGCTATGTGTTGGCTCTAGCACGCATGGAACGCAGAGATGCGGCCTTCACAGGGAGTTGGCCTGAAACAGTTCCGTGCCTTGCGAATGGAGCCGCGTATAGCTTTTCGGTCGTTTGGATAGGTGCCCCTCCAAGTGAATGAGTGTTGGTGCTCGGACGGATTTGCCGCTCGGATTTAAAAATGTGAGCAGCAGCACAGATTCTATTGGAGGGGCATGAAGCCACCCAATTTTTATGCGTGGGCTCCCTTGGGTCGTGTCTTTTGGGTCACTCGATGGCGGAAGTCAGAGAAGGGTTCGACAGCGGTAGTCGTTCCAGCGCGTCGTCATAGTGATACTGAAGTCGATCTGTGGGCGAGCCCCCGTCTAGCTCTTGGGTCTGCATGTCGCAAGAAGATTTGAATTTTTTGAGTTAAGTCTCTTCGTTTCACTTGAATTTTTGCGAGATTTGAATTTTGTTTGTTGCGAGGTAGTAAAATTCTCTTCGTTTTGACTTGAAGTTTTGGATTTTTTGTGAGCTATTCTCTTCGTTTTTCCTTGGTTTTTGTTTTGGAAGACTTGAATTTTTTGTGGGCTATTATTTTATTCTTTTCACTTGAATTTTTGGAAGTTTTGAATGTTTTTGTGAGCTATTCTCTTCGTTTTCACTTGAATGTTTGCAAGATTTGAATTTTTTGTGAGCTATTCTGTTTGTTTCACTTGGTTTTTTTGGAAGATTTGAATTTTTTGTGAGCTATTCTGTTTTGTTTCCCTTGATTTTTTTGTAAGACTTGCATTTTTTGTGAGCTATTCTCTTCGTTTCAATTGAATATTTGGAAGTTGTGCATTTTTTGTGATTGTAGTCTCTTCGTTTCACTTGCATTTTTGGGAGATTTGATTTTATTTGTGAGCTATTCTCTTTTTTTTCCCTTGATTTTTTTGTGAGCTATTCTCTTCGTTTCAATTGAATTTTTGGAATTTCTGAATTTTTTGTGATCTATTCTTTTTGTTTCACTCGTATTTTTGAAAGATTTGAAATTTTTGTGAGATATTCTCGTCGGCTCAAATTTCTACGGAAGTGCAAGACTTGGACTAATAACTTATATAGGGGAGGTGTTGTCCGCGGAATCTCCCCCATGCCCCTCTAATAGAATCAGTGCTGGTGATCCCGTTTTGAAATCCGACAGACGGACGGATGATTAGGTCAGATTTCAAAACGCGATCAGCAGCACTGATTCCATTAGAGGGGCATGAAGCCACCTGATTGCTATGCGGGGGCTGCTCAAAGTCCCGTCTTTCGAAGGTCGCTCGACGGTGCAAGTCGGAAAGGGTTCGGCAGCGGTTGTCGTTCCAATGCGTCGTCGCAGTGACATGGAAGGCGATCTTCGGGTCAGCCCCCGTCTAGCTTTTGGGTTGCTTTGGTACAAGCGATCTGCTATGTACTTTCCGCGAACCCCTATCCGGGTACTCGTTAGCTATGCGTTGGCTCTTGCATGCGTGGAACGAAGAGATGCGGCCTTCACAGGGAGTTGGCCGGAAATAGTTCTGCTCTTGTGAATGGAGCCGCGTATATAGCTTTTGAGTCGTTTGGGTAGGTGCGCCCCTCCAAGAGAATCAGTGCTGGTGCTCGGACGGATTGGTAGCTCGGATTTAAAATATGAACACTAGCACTGATTCTATTGGAGGGGCGCATTAGGCCACCCGCTTGCTATGCGGGGGCTGTCCAGGGTCGTAACTTTTGGGTCAGTCGACGGTGCACTTCGGAAAGGGTTCGACAGCGGTTGTCGTTCCAACACATCATCGCATTGACAAGAAAGGCGATCTTCGGGTCAGCCCCCGTCTAGCTCCCGGGTCACTTGGTACAAGCTACTTGCTATGTCGCTTCGACTTCCGATACTTGAGTGCGCAATGGCTCAAGATGCTTTGCATTGGAATCAGTTAGTTATCATATGTGTCGGCGGATTGGATCTCAAGTCAATCTAGGCGGGTGCGACATTAGTTGCTAAGTCTCGATCGAAAACGATTTGGATTCATCTAGATGCATTGTTATCTGACTTGAGGAACTATGCGAGCGAGTTGGGTTACCTCCTCGTGGATATGTTGGATACGCGTTATGACGGATAAGATGATGGATTGCGGTAAGAATGACGAATTTTTGGAAGATGAATTATTTTGGTGAGCCATGTTCTTTGTTTTACTTGAATTTCTGGAAGATTTGAATTTTGTTTTCTAGCTATTCTTTTCGTTTTCCTAGATTTTTTCGAAAGACTTGAATTTTTTGTGATCTATTCTGTTCGTTTCACTTGAATTTTTGGAAGATTTGATTTTTTGTGAGCTTTTTGTCATCGTTTCACTTGAATTTTTGGAAGATTTGAATTTTTTGGGAGCCAGTTTCTTCGGCTTAAATTTCCACTCAAGAGCAAGACTCGGACTAATAACTTATATAGGGGAGGAGTTGTGTGTTGTTCGCGGAAGCTCCCCCATACCCCTCTTATAGAATCATTGCCGGTGATCGGACGGATGTGTAGGTCGGATTTCAAAATGGGATCACCAGCACTGATTCTATTAGAGGGGCATGAAGCCACTTGATTGCTATGCGGGGGCTGCCCAAAGTCCTGTCTTTCGGGTCGCTCGACGGTGCAAGTCGGAAAGGGTTCGGCAGCGGTTGTCGTTCCAATGCGTCGTCGCAGTGATATGGAAGGCAATCTACGGGTCAGCCCCTGTCTAGCTTTCGGGTCACTTTGGTACAAGTGATTTGCTATGTACTTTCCGCGAACCCTATCCACGTACTCGTTAGCTACGCGTTGGCTCTTACACGAGCGGAACGGAGAGATGCGGCCTTCACAGGGAGTTGGCCGGAGATAGTTCTGTTTTTGTGAATGGAGCCGCGTATAGCTTTTGAGTCGTTTGGGTAGGTGCCCCCCTCCAAGAGAATCAGTGCTGGGTATCTCGGATTTAAAATCTGAGCACTAGCGCTGATTCTATTGGAGGGGCGCATTAGGCCACCCGCTTTCTATGCGGGGCCTGTCCAGGATCGTGTCTTTTGTGTCAGTCGACGTTGCAAGTAGGAAAGGGTTCGACAGCGGTTGTCGTTCCAACGCATCGTCGCATTGACAAGAAACGCAATTTTTGGGTCAGCCCCCGTCTAGCTCCCGGGTCGCTTGGCACAAGCGATTTGCTCTGTCGCATGCTGCATTAAGATTTGAATTTTTTGTTTGCTATTCTCATTTTTGTTTCATTGGAAGATTCGAATTTTTTGCGATCTCCTCTTTTGTTTCCTTTGATTTTTTTTTGGAAGATTTTAATTTTTTGTGAGCCTACTCTCTTCGATTCACTTGAGTTTTTGGAAGAAATGGATTTTTTTGGTGAGCTATGTTCTTTCTTTTACTTGAAGTTTTGGAAAATTTGAATGTTTTGCTAGTTGTTCTTTTCGTTTCCCTTCGATTTTTTCGGAAGACCTGAATTTTTTGTGAGCTATTCTGTTCGTTTCACTTGAATTTTTTGAAGATTTGATTTTTTTGTGAGCTTTTTCCTCATCGTTTCACTTGAATTTTTGGAAGATTTGAATTGTTTGGGAGCCATTCTCAACGGCTCAAATTTCTACGGAAGAGAAAGACCCGGACTAATAACTTATATAGGGGAGTAGTAGTTCGCGGAAGCTCCCCCATGCCCCTCTAATAGAATCAGAGCTTGTGCGCGGACGGATGAGTAAGTCGGATTTAAAATCGGATCACTAGCACTGATTCTATTAGAGGGGCATGAAGCCACCTGATTGCTATGCGGGGGCTGCCCAAAGTCCTGTCTTTCGGGTCACTCAACGGTGCAAGTCGGAAAGTGTTCGGCAGCGGTTGTCGTTCGAATGTGTCGTCGCAGTGACATGGAAGGCAATCTTCGGGTCAGCCCCCGTCTAGCTTTCGGTTCGCTTTGGTACAAGCGATTTGCTATGTACTTTCCGCGAATCCTATCCGGGTACTCGTTAGCTATGCGTTGGTTCTTGCATGCGTGGAACGGAGAGATGCGGCCTTCACAGGGAGTTGGCCGGAGATAGTTCCGTTCTTGTGAATGGACCGGCGTATAGCTTCTGAGTCGTTTGGGTAGGTGCGGCCCTCCAAGAGAATCAGTGCTGGTGCTTGGACGGATTGGTAGCTCAGATATAAAATTTGAGCACTAGCACTGATTCTATTGGAGGGGCGCATTAGGGCACCCGTTTGCTATGCGGGGGCTGCCCATGCCCATGGTAGTGTCTTTTGTGTCACTCGACGGTGCAAGTTGGAAAGGGTTCGACAGCGGTTGACGTTCAACATGTTTCGTTGTAGTGACATGGAAGACAATTACTGGGTCAGCCCCCGTCTAGCTCTTGGGTCACTTTGCTGCAAGTGATTAATTCGGTTTTGGATGGATAAAATCCCTTTGTGAAAGGTGGCATGGCGTTTGTTGGAGAAAATTGATTAAGTCGGAGCATTGGCCTCGGGCCATTGTGAGGACTGTCGATTTCTTCAGGTACAACACTTGTTTGCCTAGTAACAGAGTTGACATGTAATTCGGCATTGCTCTCGATTGTTCTCGGAGTTGTACCTCCGGAACTTTTGGATCTTGCCCCTTCACTCCATTTCATCCTCTTTGCTTGGATGAACGTGTGCACTTGTACCCCTTTCCGAGATGGTAGGCGCGATAATAAATTGCGGAGTGAGCATTTCTTGTAGTTCTGCCCAGCCCTTGTGCAGTTGGAAGTTCTCATCTTCATATTTAGTTGAATTTTGCCACGCACGAGTGTCGTAGAGAATTGCGACAGTGTGTATGTCATTTGTTTGACTGAAAGATGCGCTTGTTCCGAAGTTTACGACAGTTGCATTTGCCATGGGCCTTGGCACTTGGCACGTTCCATCTTTGCGATACATGAGCTCCGACAGTAACAAGTGTTGGGAATCGTTGCACGTAAGGTGAGTGTCCTGCTTTCATATTTCATCGTTGTCCCACTCTCCACCCTTTAAGCCTTTCCTAGTGTTTTTAGCGTGGCCCGGAGTGCGATGAAAGGTTGGTTGCCTTGTACACAAGTGCGGTCTTGGCCATCTCGTCTTCATTTTCTACGAGGCACTATCGTCTTGCTCTGGTTTGCAGGGCAAAGTCCTCTCTGTCTGTGGAGTTAAACTTGCAGACGAGTATGGCCAAGGCTTTTGGTTGGATGCGGAAACCGTTAAGGCTGTCGAGACGGGAGTTGTCGTGCGGGGTGCACCAAAGAAGTGCGTAGGTGGCATATGCCTGGGAAATGGATGTCTCTGAGTGGCCTTACTCGGTCGCGTGCACGGTGCATACTCTCGGGGCAGTGACTGTTGCGAGCATGTGCGATTCGGGTGTCTTCGGGTAAAGGGTTCCGTACGGGATGTTCTTCCCAGGCTCCTGTGAACCGAGCATCCGTTTTGCAATGACCCGACATGCGTGGCCATTTCATGTCTTTCTGGATGCGGAAAGCGTTAATGTTTGTCGAGACGGAAGTTGTCGTGCGGGGTGCACCAAAAAAGCGCGTAGGTGGCATATGCCTGGGAAATGGATGTCATTGAGTGGCCTTACTCGGTCGCGTGCGCGGTGCATACTCTCGGGGCAGTGACTGTTGCGAGCACTTGCGATTCGGATGTCTTCGGGTAAAGGGTTTCGTACGGGATATTCTTCCCAGGCTCCTGTGAACCGAGGATCCGTTTTGCAATGATCCGACAGGCGTAGACATTTTCAATCTGTCGAGACGCGGAAATTGTTTTCATGCTGTGCCGAGGCGTTTTCTTTACCGTCCAACATCACTTGTGGATGATCTCTCACTGTGGAATTTTCTATGTCGGTCGAGACGGGAGTTGTCGTGCGGGGTGCACCAAACAAG
>BSBK01014612.1:0-53164 GCA_027943335.1 Chamaecyparis obtusa | reverse complement strand
TATATATATGTACATATATATGTACATATATATATATATATTTATATATATGTACATATATATATATATATATATGTACATATATATGTATATCTACACACACACACACACAGACACACATATATATATATATATATATATATATATATATATATATATATATATATATATATATATATATATATATATATATATATATATATATATACTATATATATATATATATATCTATATCTATATCTATATCTATATGTATAGATATATGTATATATAGATATATATATATAGACACACACACACACACACACACACACATATATATATATCTATGTGTGTATGTATATATCTGTGTGTGTATATATATATAGGAGAGGGAAATTGAAAAATGAGAAAGTCATTTGTGTCATGAAAATTTTACCAAAAAGGGTCAACCCCAAAGTTATACTTCTCTTTTTCCCTCCCAGTCTTTTTTTGATAAGTTAATCACTTTCCTTGGTGGAACTTATTTATTGCCTTTTGATAAAAATATAATTTATTTTTGTGGGAAATCAAATCATTTTTCCACTATGATTAATTTGTTGGCAAAATTTAATGTATTAGAGGCTCAAGTCATTAATGTAAATTTTATTAAATTTCAGTACGATAATTACCTTGGGGCTTCAATTAATTTATTGTTTTGTTAAATGGCAAATTTTAAACTATTTAACTCTAACATGGTAATAATGATATAGGAGATTTGATTATGTGGATTTTACTAAAGTAAAATTTATGGGTGGTGAACATTAGTAGATAATTTATTTTTAAAAAAACATTAATGAAATTTTGTTATAAAGTTTATATTAAATTCAGATTAATTTTTAATTAATATTTACACAATAATAGTTTTATTTAATATGTTAATTAAATAATTTTTACCAGAGTTAGAGCTAAAGTGTAGAGAGGAAATATTTGTTGGAAATATAAATGGGAAGGTAATACTGAGAGGGGGGGGGTGAATCAGATATCACCTACTTTAACCTCTTATATTGATAAAACTTTATGCATGACATAAACAAAACTTGATCATTCTAAGTAACTTAACATGTTAAGCAACATACATGAAATCACTCATAACACAATAATTTTGGTAACCCAGAAACCCTTGAAAGGTAAAACTAGGGTGGGGATGACACCCACAAATCTTCACTACTGCAGTAATAAGTGTTTCCTATTAAGGCTTACAAAATGTGATCAATTCATGATCTACCCTATGAAAGGTCTGCTCTATTAAAAGCTAAAAGACTTATACAGTCTACCTTGCTAAAGGATTTAAAACTTACAACAAAGTAAGCACTTGGTAAAGAGATTACATAAAGTCTGTTAAGACTACTTGGTTAAGAGATTTACCCTGATACACTGATTAAAATGTCTCAGTACCTGATCTTTTGGTTTGCACTTATATGCAAATTACAGATCTCCTCTTTATTGTATGTTAGTGATCTCTTCTATCTGATCTTTCTTGATTATGTCCTTTCACTGCTTAGCTCAGTCACTGAACGCTATCTCTGTATGCTTCCCTTTTCTGAATCAGACCATTCTTCTTACACCCTTCACATTCATTGTCCCTTGCTAATACATTTTAGGGTTTAGATCTTGACCTTATATAATAACCAAAACATCTTAATGATTCAAGATCTACAATTCAAATTTATTCCTATTACCACTTAAGGTATACAATTTTTTGATTGGCTCTAGGTATTACATAGGGATCAATGATTACAAGATGAATGCGTAATTACCTCTGTAATTACCTCAATAAACAAAATACAAAACACCACTATCACCAAAAATGGTTTACCTCGATCAGTGTGCCATTCCAAACTTATATGTCATTCCTGGCCAACTCAGCAAATGTTATTCCTGGTACTCGGTATTCACTATACTCGGCATCTATTAAACTCTTTGTCACTCGGTAATCAATGCATATGTAACTCGAAAAAAACTATACTCGGCACAATAGAAACATGTAGTGACCATGACTTTACTCAGTAGTACTACTGCTCGGTAAGTATTCAATACATAACTCAGCCTTTACAAAATGACTCGGTCACAATGATGATCGACCATCATTGCCTATATATATGTCTAAGTGTGAAGCACTAATGGTCAACAAAACTATAGAGATCTAGAATCTCCCCCTTTGACATTAGTGGCAAAAACACTTTGTCATGACATTTGTACTTACAATTACAAAAGTATGTTGTACTAGCCTAATACTCCCCCTGAGATATATATACATTCAAAATTTTGTTACCTATCCTTAATCATGTCATGATGATTCCCCCTTATTTTTAACATGATGAATCTCTTCATTAGTAGGGAGTTCCCAAAATTTCTCCAGAAATGGTCTATGCAACACCATGACCATATGTAGTGTAGTTTCCCGAGCTGTTGTAGCAATATTTAGAACTTATGTCTGCACTTCTAGCTTGGCAGCTAGACTGACTAAGCTCTCAGCTATGGAAAAATTTGGATTTCTCTGAGCTAATTCCTTGGCCTTGACTAACTTTCTCTTTATGGCTTCGAGATGAGGTGTCAAAATATTTTGCATAGAAAGTAGTCGAGATCAAATCTTGCCATCATTAGCCACCATCTCGGCTAAATTACCTTAGGTATGCAGGATTTTGGCATAATGGTCGGCACTCTTGTCTACAGCCAAGCTTAGAGAATGACTAGTAGCCTTAAGTTCTTGTTTTATTGCGTCAACCAGTTGTTGATTCTCATCAGTGAATAGTTCAACATTACAGAATTTGGCCAACAGAGATTGTCCATTCACAACTACCTCTTCGGTCTCATTTAGCAAAGTAGAAAGCTCAACCTATTTCACTGCTATCTCAGCAGATACCTTCTCTAGCATTTTGGTATCAAACTTTCATTCTGACCACTCAAATAACTTATCACTTGCACTACTAGCTTCATTATTTACTTTTTGAGCAATGTGTGCAAGTTGTTCCAATATGGGGGTGGAACTATTTACATCTGATAATTCATAAACTTCATTAAATATATCTTTTATTTCATATAGAACCTATTTTTGCTGATGTTCCCTTCAAAGTTCTGCTTGCCTACTTTTCCTTGTTAGCAAATCCTCCAATATCTGCATTTTCTCATAAGATAGGTTACCAATATCCCATTTAGGAATAACAATGACCTCATCAATTGTTACCTTAGTTTTCTCCTTATGTGTTCTTGGTGGGGTGCTTCCACTCGAGATCTGTACAAGAGCTTGTATTGCCTCTTTCTCCTTAGGCTCTCACACCTCAATATATTTTCCTTTTATGTTTATTTCTCCTTTACCCTTATCCTCAACATGAGGACTAACATCTTGTCCATCTAACTTATCTCCTTGATCTTCTTTTCTATTAGGCTTGTACCAACTAACTTGCCAATAGTTGTAACTTCAGGTATGGGAGGACTCGTATCAATAGATTATGTGCCAACAATTTTGGATAATCCTTGACTTGTAAAATTAATGTATTATTAACTAGAAAGGATATATCATTTATTTTGATGGTTTTTAAATTAGCCTCAGTCAAAATTGAATTCTTGATGGGGCTCTCCTCAATTATGTCAACAATGTGAACCTCTGATTTGTCCTGATCTTCCACTTCCTTAGGCATTCCAATCTCCATTTTATTCTATTTTATTTCAATTTCAGCAACTTTCAAAGTACTAGCACCCTTTTCTTCATCCTTATCACACAACAATCAAAACACTATTTTCTAGATTTTGATACTTTCTTGTACAACATCCTCAACCTTGTGTTGAAGAATTAGATAAGCTCTAAGTTTGGGATCAAACTTAGCTCTCTATTGTTTAATTATCTGTTTGATGCTAGCAAGGGTGAGACTAGACTCAACTTGTGCTAAAGTGCTCTCCCTTATTTCCTTTTTAGTTTATAGAGCATATTCCCATTTCTGTGCAACCCTGTTGCTTAATTCCTTAGGAATTCTATTTTCTATTTGAATTGGCAGCATCTTGAAAATGCACAACATTTCAATAATAACATCTTCCACTTTTTCTTTGTCTCCAATGCTCATGTTCCCAAATTTTAATCTTTTCAACTCATCCACTGCTGCAGAGCTAGTAATCTTGTTACATATTTCATCAATAGTGAGTTGAGTATCCTATTGTGTAACCTTCCTCTTTACTTCTTCATCACTCTCTGTTTCATCATCATCATCTTGTTCTAAAACAAGTTTCCTTCTAGGCCTCTTTATAACCTTATTCGACACTGCCTTAGGTAGTGCGGGTTTTTGCTTAACAAAAGCAGGTGGCATCTTAGGAGTCTCAACAATAGCTCTCCTTATTCTAGGCCTAAGTACTGGTGTCGATGACACTTCAGGTTTTAAAATTATTTTCTTAGCTAGGGGCTCGACAATCACTGGTTTCTTTTCTTTCTCTTCTTCTTCTTCACTATTAGTAGTTTCACTCGGTTCATCTCCTCCCAATCCTTGGGTCAACTCCAGTGGTGCATCTTGTTCAGATTCTTTGACATATTTTTCCAAATTCTTCACTATCTTCTTTCTTTTCCTCTCTGTGGTGGTAGCCATTAATCCCAAAGAGATCTTGGATTTAGCTTCATCAAAGGTTCCAAAGTAAGGTTCTTTACTATCAATTTCTTTAGCTAAGAGGGTTGTAATTGCAGTAGTAGCTTCATCTATATTTAGTTCATAAGGTAATGGCATTAACCATGAGACCCTAGGTAGGACTGCCTATGCATAAGTAAAATCTGTGTCTACCAGAAAACATATATCCTTACTATATTTTTCAATCAAAGACACAGGGACTCTAGTCCTCTTTCTCATCTTCTTCTTAAACTCAACAAAATAGTTTTCCATTATTCCATTAAAGTTATCTCCAATTTGATTTACAAATTCATTGATTTGAATAGTGATGGGTCTCTTCTTATCCCATACAACACCTCCATGTGTAGGAAAACACTTATTTACATAAAAGAACAAACAGATCAGTAAGGAATTGAACTTACACATAGAATTCTTCGTGGTCTAGATGGAGTTCAAATTCTTGGCAAGTTGAGTCAGCTAGAGCTCAGCAAGGTCATACGTGTGTCCTTTCTTGATTATCTTCCATGCCTAGTCCACTACCATACATGGGATGTTGTCCAACCGACTAGATTTATAAAACTTGTGTGAGATGACTCTAACAACAAAGTCAATTTCTGGATCAGTTATGGTGGAAATTGTCGTTCCTCATTTGTTCCAAACTGCCTGGGTGTTGACTTGAATATCCTCCTTACCTACACATTTCATCATTCTTTTCCCTTCAATTGTAGGGTATCCAGTGACTCGATGTATCATCTCCTTTGTAATCTTTACTGGTCCATCTTCCAGCCATAAATGCATGTAATGTACTCGACTCAAAAAAATCTTTATCCATTGCACTTTAAAATTTTGTGGGAAATCTAGGGCATGCACTAACCCTTGATCGGCAACTACCTTATGTTCCGGCTTCAGCACTCCGTTAACACATAGTCTGTCATAAGATTCCCTGATCTTGTAATCACTGATTTCTCCAATTTTACACATGTAGCAAGACCTAATGTCATTCATTATTAACACATTCTCTGGAATGGAGGATAGGGCTTCATTTAAATCTCCTTTGATCGCACTCTTCGATATTGCCTTGAATACCTTCGGCTTGCATACTTCATTTCTTACTAATTGCACATTAAAAAATTCCATCCCTTGTTTCTTGACTGATGCAGATGATGATGCCATTTTAAACAATAGTATCTGCAAATAAATATTTACTCGGTAAAATACCTTTCTCGTCAATAACCTATAGATAGATTTTTCCGATGGCACGCTGAGAAAATTTAGAATCACCTTTCTTAAACTGGTTGCATGAACTCTAAATCACTCTCTAAAATCTCAAATAGCATGGTGAAATGAAATTAATGGCAACTTTCTACTTTATAGAATCCGAAAAGTAGAATTAGGGCCTCATAAATGCTCCGTACAAGTTTTTGTGGAATACAACTGTCTCGGCAGACTCATGTTAACTTTGGTTAATTACAAGCTCGGTCGATATAACCGTTATGATACAGCTTGACATATATAGCATTTCGGCTGTACTAGGTGCTCAGTATACATTGATGACTCGATCAAGACACTGATGCTTGGCATAAAAAATGAAATTCCCTATTTTGCTCAGATATGTCCTAATGCATCTTTATCTATGCAGATATGGACTTTTTCTCAATTCTATGTTAGGAATTGATGAAAAATAAAACTTTGTAAGACTCAGTTCCAAACATACCTTCCATGATTAGTTAGAAGAAGTGTGATCACCTAATCCATTAGATTGGGTGACCGTAAATTTGCTAGCTTCACTTGTCATTTCTTCTTCTTTCTTCTTCCATGTCTTGTCCATCTGATTCTTCAATTTCTCATGGATATCTTCATTCTGGTTCTTATCATTGTTCAGCATGGGTGATCTACAATCTTTCTTTAGGTGACCAACCTTATTGCATTTGTAATAGACCATACTTCCATTCATCCAACTTTTAGACTTGCCTCTAAAATGAGTCTTCATGCAATTTTCTCCAATGTGTCCATATTTACCACAATAGTGGAAATTATACCAAGTGTTGTAATCCCAATTATATGAGTTATGCTTCGTGACTGGCTTAGTTTGTTCATTTGATGATCACCTGGGTCTAGATCTACATTCAAATGCTTTGTGCCCATATTTCTGACAGTTGAAACAACTTCCTTGAAACTTAGGTGAGGTGGATGAATTTCTAGCCTTAGATCTACATTCATGTGCTTGATGTCCATGTTTCTTGCAGTTAAAACAATGTCCATTAAACTTAGGTTTAGGAACAGACTTACCATGTTTGCTTCTGCATATGTTGGTTGTATGTCCTGGCTTTCCACAGTGATGACACGTGGGCTTGGTGTTCTTTGGTTTAACAATCTTCTGTTCTTCATTCATTGATGATTCTCCTTCTTTAGTAGATGATGAATGTTCATTCAGTCCAAGTCCAACTCTATCACCAGATCTTCTAGGTGATCTCAAAATCTCTTCAAAATACTTTGCAGCTTCATTGGGTTTGTTCATCCTTTCATTGATTTCTTTTTCAGTTCTCAATTCATGTTTCAGCTGATCATTTTTCAGACCTTAGTTGATTGATTTCCATATCTTTCCTGCCCAATTCTTGATTAGCCAGTAGTAGTTGATTTACCATATCTAGTTGATTATTAGTCAACCTTTGCATGTTTCTTGTTATTTCATCTAGCCTTGTTGTAATTTGTCTTTTATCTTCTTTAGCCATTGCCTTATCCTCTTTAGCTTTCTTTTTCTGTTCCACTACTTCACAAAGTCTGACAAATTGAATTTCCTGTTCTCTCTTTAGAGTTCTGATGTCATCATTTAGTATGGTATTTTTCTCCAGTAGTTTTTTTATAGCTTTATCACTTTCTATAGAGTTACCATTACCAAATAGTCTAGAGATGTCTTCTTCTTTGTACTGTGGCTCATTTTGTTGAATAGAAATTTATCTTCTTTTGCTCAAAGATTTATTAAATTCCCCTCTGGCTGCTTCCAATTATTGTAATGCTAGTTGTACATCAATATTTTGATTCTCTATGATCTTCGCTAGTTTATAAGCTTCCATCTTAAGATCTTTTTCTTCAAGTGGTTAGACTTTCTTATAAGAAACCTTGTAGCTCTGATACTAATTGCTGGAAATATAAATGGGAAGGTAATACTAAGAGGGAGGGGTGAATCAGATATCACCTACTTTAACCTCTTAAATACTGATAAAACTTTATGCATGACATAAACAAAACTTGATAATTCTAAGTAACTTAACATGTTAAGCAGCATACATGAAATCACTCATAACACAGTAATTTTGGTAACCCAGAAACCCTTGAAAGGTAAAATTGGGGTGCGGATGACACCCACAAATCTTCACTATTGCAGTAATAAGTTTTGCCTATTAAGGCTTACAAAATATGATCAATTCATGATCTACCCTATGAAAGGTCTGCTCTGTTAAAAGCTAAAAGACTTATAAAGTCTACCTTGCTAAAGGATTTAAAACTTACAAAAAAGTAAGCACTCGATAAAGAGATTACATAAAGTCTGTTAAGACTACTCAGTTAAGAGATTTACCCTGATACACTGATTAAAATGTCTTAGTACTCGATCTTTCAGTTTGCAATTATATGAAGATTACAGATCTCCTCTTTACTGTATGTTAGTGATCTCTTCTATCTGATCATTCTTGATTCTGTCCTTTCACTACTTAGCTTAGTCACTGAACTCTATCTCTATATGCTTCCCTTTTCTAAATCATACCATTCTTCTTATACTCTTCACATTCGTTGTCCCTTGCTACTACGTTTTAGGGTTTAGATCTTGACCTTATATAATAACCAAAACATCTTAATGATTCAAGATCTACAGTTTAGATTTATTCCTATTGCCGCTTAAGCTATACAATTTTTTGATTGGCTCTAGGTATTACATAGGGATCAATGATTACAAGATGAATGCATAATTACCTCCATAATTACCTGAATAAACAAAATACAAAACACCACTATCACCAAAAATGGTTTACCTTGATCATTGTGCCATTCCAAAATTATGTCATTCCTTGCCAACTCGACAAATGTTATTCCTGGTACTTAGTATTCACTATACTCGACATCTATTAAACTCTATGTCACTCAATAATCATTGCATATGTAACTTGGCAAAAACTATACTCGGCATAATACAAACATGTAGTGACCATGACTTTACTCGGTTGTACTACTACTCCGTAAGTATTCAATACATAACTCGACCTTTACAAAATGACTCGGTCACAGTGATGACCGACCATCATTGCCTAGATATATGACTAAGTGTGAAACACTAATGGCCAACAAAACTATAGGGATCTACAATATTTAATTTATTAAGTTATAATATTGCAATTGTGTTTAATGAAATATGCATTAAATTCGATTAAGTTAGGGTTTGACTAAGCTAGTTAACCCTAGATATATGTTTGAATTTTTATCATGCAAGGGATGTTGGTGGGTTCGATAACCCCATGCCATGATTCCCCTCAATCAAATGTAATCTTAACCTCTCTAACTATTCAACCATTCTGTTAAGTCAACCTTGAACCTTAAACTTGAGTTCATGACTTTAAAAAAAATGGGTTGGTTTAGCCTGTTAAATTTGGGCATGAGAAAGTCGCTCCATGTAAACAATAATATCCCCTTTGTGAAGTTTCTCCCAGACCACCTGGGTATCCTTCCACTCTTTACAAGAGCTCAGTTCCTAATGCTTTGGCACTCCACCCTATTCTCTATTCTGATAAACACATAGAAAGATTTTGTTCCCAATAATCTAATTAAAGTTTCCCTTTATAGAGAAAACAATGAACATAAAGCCATAAATCACCCAGAAAGTGTGCGAATTATAAATGGTAGGTGAGGTGTACTTAATGATTCTCATGATGGTTCGAGAGCCAAGCCAATTGTTTGTCACTACCATAATTGAGAGGTTTTTTTCCGAAAACACTATGCGTTAAATCACCCATAATTATTTCCTTAAGTTTGAGATCGAGCTTAATTTCCTCATGCAAAAACATAATATGAGTAGTAATCACAGCTAGGTTGGCAATTTACATTCTGAGACCTTATTATCTTCATAGTACGCGTGTGAAATGAAAATATTTTTAAAAGTTTCAATTAAGGTCTTGGCTTCTTTTATAATGTTTTCAACTATCCACGTAGGTGGGGAGTCACCACATAGACATCTAATAATATTGTTAGAGTCACCTTCTATCTAAATTTTTCTGCATTGAAGATCTTTATAAATTTTTATGTTCTACAAGGCCCCATTAGCTTTAGCTACATGACTAGATTGGATACCCACAGGGGTAGCCACAACTATAATATGATTCTCATACATATTGTGTACTAGTGAAAGTACCTTCATAGGGTTAGCTTAGTAATAAATGATAAAAATAAATTAAATACCATAATTAGTGAGTTATTCAAATGCAAATACAACTAATGAGCACTCTATGGCTCTCTATTTAAGTATTCTAATAGTAATCTCTCAGCAAGCCTCTATTAGTGACAGCATTAAAATGAGAAATGATAAATATTAATACAATCAAACCCTATTTTACTCAAAACTATGCTTAAAATGCTTTTATAGCTCAAAAACTCAAGAGGTTTGATGCAATTATTAGATGTGTCTATCGTTTTGTCCTAATTTTGGTTTCTTTTATAGATTTTGGCAAGCATACGGGGTGGAGTTGAGTAAATCATGATTAGGTTTGAGTTAAGTCCATGGTTCCACCTTTAGGGATAATTTAAATGGTTTGTCCTCAAATTTTGGGACAAAGAAACAAAATAAGTGGCAAGATGCTCTCACCTTATGTGTGATTGAGTTTCAATTTTGGCTTGATCCATGTGAGCCCAATCCTTAATTCCTATTGGTCGATGTATTTTCCTCCCATGTAGTGGGTGAGGGAAATTAGGAATTAAATAATTGAATTTAATTGATTTGTTTAGCCATGTGTACCCCTTAAATTGGTTAATTTGATTTAAATTTAACTATACAATTAATTAGATTAATTGCACAATTAATTGATTTATCTTGATTAAATTGATTTATTAGATTTTGATTTTCAATTATTATTAGATTTGGCTTGATTGCAATTAATGCTTTAATTTTTCCTTAGTTGCTCACTTGATTTAATCTTGACTAATTTTAGATGATTACAAATGCCCCTCTTTGAATCGATGTGCAAAGTGCATTGGTTCAAAGATTGTCTGATATCCTGATTCAAAGTCCTAATTAACTGATGTTTGATTTTGATGTTGATGATAGATGTAGATACTAATGATAAATCTAATGAAGTCTCGATTGATTGAAGTTCTTGATGCTCATCCTGATGATAGATTCTTGATGTGATGTCCAATTTGACCTAATTTTATGTTTTTGATGCCCCATTTGATAAATGTGAAATTTTTTACATTGAATTATCATGTCATTTATCTTATTTTGATGATGTTGTTCATAATTCGAGTGTATGCCCCCTTGAAAATGAAATAAAATATGTTTTTTTTGAATAATTTTGCATTTTGTGATCATTTTTGTTGAGTATTGTCAATTAAGTGTTAATTTTGATTTCATTTACTATATTGTATTAGTGATCATTTGATGACGACTGCACCTAATATGGTTGATTAGGTGTTCAATTTGGGTCCTGGGCCATTTTCTGCTAAACTATACCTATTTTTAGGTAAAAAAGCCTATATATAGGGGTAAAAAGTCATTTCACTATTCATTTTCAACATTTCTTTTGACTTTTATCCTCTGCCTTCTCTGAGAGTTTCATGATGGCTGTCCCTTATCCTAAGCATAGATTCAAGCAGGGTCATCGATATCAGCACCTGACTAACTATGGACCTCTAGTATGTACCCCTGATAATCTCCTTTGTCAATTTAATGCATTTAATTTGAAAAAAATAATAATTTTTCATAGAAAAGCCCTAGTTTTTTCTTTTTTTAGTTTTTGCTACACGTTTAACCATTTTAGCAGCATGTACAACCTTGTTTTAGCACATCTGTGGTTTGTCGCAATGCTTTTAATAATTCCTATTGTGTATCCAAGATTATAGCATGTTCAAGATTATGCTATGTGTTCACATTGTTTCAATGCATTCAATAGTTTTAATGCAACATTTAAACTTTTAATTATAACATTTGAGTTTTAGTGCAGACAATTAGTTAAATAGCGCATACAACCTTTTCAGAAAATTTTTCTGCTTGTCTGGCTTCGTCGATTGGTCGATTAGCTTGGGTGTTGAGTCATGTCTGAGACAAGTCATTTGATGTCAGTTCTAGTCATGTGATGTTGAATTTTGATTGTCAATCCTGATTGGTTAGCCGATTATGATGATGAATTTTCTATCCTCTCTGAATAGAATTAGGAAAATTGATAGTGGTTTGATTAATTTCAGATTGTTGATTGACTTGTGATGATTCAATATTTAATGATTTTGATTTTTGATATGTTTTAACTTTCTTCTCCGGGCTTGCCTCCAGAAGTTATCCATCCAAGGATTGTTCCATCTACCCTTTGAGATGATCGACGATCTTAGTGGGTAGGAGCGTCAGTTGATCAATTATTGTGGTTTTTCCTTCTTACCTTTCTTACCTCGATTCTGAGTGAATCGGGGCCTTTTGATAGCTATGGAAGAGAGATGGCACTCTTACCATAACACCTTTCATTTTCCTATGGGTCAGATGACCATCACCCTGGAGGATGTGTACAGGTTGCTAACAATCCCTAGTCATGGGGAGATAGTTTACTACGACCAAGTGTATTATGGCACCATATGTAGGTGGCTATTTGGTGACCCTACTATCGGTGATGATAGTATTCTTTGGGTGTAGTCCCTTCATTTCCCGTGCTTCCCATAGTAATTGGAGTACTGGTTTGTGGATTTATTTTTCCTGATTATCATGGCCATGGAGTTGTATTTGGATGGGGTCACATCCTAGAGGATATGATTGAGCATCCTCATAGATTTGGTTGGGGCTCGTGTGTAATCGCATAGCTGTATTATAAGTTACATGATGTGGTTTATAGTTGTATGGATACTCTATCTGCAGGAGTAGTCCTCTTGCAGTTATGGAACTTGGAGCATCTTCCTATTACACATCCTATTGCATTATGATGAAATAATCTAGGATGGCCATTTGCTTTCATCTAAGAGGGTACGGTTGTCTAGGCTCACCTCGACAAGTTATATTACTGGCAGCATATTGTTGATGACATTGATCAGGTAGTGTGGACATTATGGAAGCCATATCTGGAATGTGATCCATGGGATGAGGATGCATCAGAGCTTCCTTTTGTGTGTATGCCTATATGGATGATAAGGAAAACACCCTTGATTATAGAGATATTTTTTTTCTTCATGGTTATTCAATAGTTTGTCCAACCATATGCTATGTGAGTACCATAGGGTTTGGCATTGTATCCTCATGTATAGGTGGAGTGATCCCTTTGGGGTCCCCAGATCGATTATTAGACAACCCGTGATGAGTCAGTGGCCCTTCCTCATTTAGCTTGGGACATGAGGGAGCACATTGTTGATGCCAGCATGACAAATGATTATGCACAGTGCTTCTTACAGAACCCATTCCCTCTATTGATAGGTCTGGCTGAGTCCATTCTTGGTATTGATGAGGGATCAGATGATGACGACAATGGTGGTAGTGGTAGATGTGGTCAATGGGGTTGAGGAGAAGGATGGGTGAGATAGGGTGTTAGAGTTGTTATACCTATGGTTATTTCCATCACTCCTATTAGAGGCAGTGTACGAATGAGGGGTGATCAAGTTCTAGTGTGAGGTGGCCCCTTCCAAGCTATTCATCAGGTTTGGAAGGATAGATTGGTCGGGTGGGGTCAGCATAGACTTTAGGTTTTTAGACTGATTGCACCTCAGGTGGTTACTAATATAGACATATAATTTTCATAGATTTTTATAGATCAGGTGACACAAACACCTCTCGCTCCTCCTCCTCAGGGTCCTCCTTTGCAACTTCCATCTTCTTCTTCGTAGCTTCCATCTTCTTCACAGATTCTATCTTCATCACAAATTCATCCTTCCTCTCAGGCTCCTCCTATACAAGCACCTCTGACACAGGCACCAATGCAGGCCTTTGATGTTCAATCTTCAGAGGCTAAGGTATCAGAGATTAGACAACAAGTCACTCAGTTGAGCACCACAATGAAAAATTTTATGGCTTCCATGAGTGAGCACTGGTTACAAGCACGCATGAGCCAAGGTCCTGATATAGGTTGAGGCACGTATGGTGTCAGGGGTAGTGCTAGAATTTTATCATATTTGATGAGTATTTTTTATGTATACTATGATTCATATTATCGAGACATTGTACATTATATTCTTTTATCAGATGATGTTCATTTTGTCATTGATAAATTCATGTTTCTAGACTTTGATTATACCATGGACTTTGATAATGCTTTGACAATATTACTTTATGTAATGTCATCATGTGTTGGCTTTACTTTTCAGGTGATTTATGACAAGCAGTTCTATATGATTTATCTCTATATGTTACTTTTATGCTTTTCAGATATAGTTTATGATATGAATGCACATGTTATGCTTAGTTATGTAAATAGATGTCTTATTTATGCCATAGATTATATGAATGCATTTATTACATGGTTTAATGCTTAATGATCTCTAATGATGATATTTAATTCTTTAATGATTTAATGATATGCGATGATGTGGATGAATGCATTTTATGATTTATGGATGATGTAATGCAATGTAATGAAATGGATGATTAATGCAATGTAAATGCCATGAATGGATTTTAATTTACTCATATGATTTAATGAATTTAATGATTAATGTATGTACTTAATGATAGATAGATGTATTTAACCTATTGGATGCAAAATACTTTAATGATTAATGAAATCACCTAATGATATGAGGTGAATGGTGATTGATAGACTTAATTCAATTGGATGATCTAATGCAATACACTTATATGTTTGAATATAATTCAAAATTTAGATGTAATGAGCCCTAAATGAATGTACTTTAATGAATAATGCAATGACCTAATGAATGATGTGAATGCAAGGAAATTAATGCAATGCAATGATATAATGATCTGAATTTAATAATGCAATCTAATGCAATGATAACCTTATGATGATCGTTGTAATAAATGCAACTAAAATGATGAAATTATAATGAATGCCAACTAATGCAATACAATTTAAAATGAATGTACTTTATATGATGACCTAAAATGAATGTAAATTATATGATGAATGTAAATAATGTGTAATGTGGTTTAATTTAAATACAATTTTTAAGAAAGATGTAAAATGAATGCATATTATGATGAATGTAACTAAAATGCAATGTGATTTAATAATGCAATTAATCTAATGCAGTGCACCTTAATCTAAGTTTGATTTTGATTTTTTGACTTCCAACACATTCTATCACATAAGGTATTGATGAAATTTTTAATTTTAGTTTACTCCACCCCCTCTATTTTTCTCTTTCCAAATGAATTTTCAAGCTGATAAATCAAGCAACTTAAATGCATTTAATCTAATATGGATGGAACTAGCTGTCAATATTCATAATTTAGGAGCTTATTTTCATCATTGAGAAATTTTGAGACCTAAAATTGTAACAATCATCACTAGTTCAACCATGATGATATGAATACCTTTTCCTTCCATATTGCATTCCTAATCCTGGTACAACTATCACTGATTGGATTCAATCATGAGAGTATGAATACACTTTTGTCGGATTCAATGTTGCAAGTGGATTTTGGTATTATGATATTGAACATCAAAATATTCAAGGTATCATGTTGCACAAACAAATAGAGATCTTGGTTTTTCCATATGTACATGTCCTCGATGATTCTTTGACGATCATGTCATTAGATGAATGATACATATTTTAAAACCTTAATCTTAAGACACTCATTCAGAAACCAATAAAATATCATGCTCTCATCATTTCTTATCTTGTCTAAGATTTTATCGATTTTGTAGAAAGAAATGATTTCATCAATCAAGTAATCACTTAAAAAAATTCCCATGTTTTTCAAATCCATATTTCAAGTATAGTTCCATCCTTTTCATATTTGATTATTTATTTTTAATCCTGATAAAGGTAAGGTCATTGTGAGATTTTAGATCAAAAATTTATATTGTTGAATTAAAGTTTGGATTAGGATTTGATTATCTAAGTGTTTTGCTTGTGATTTGATTTATTGATTGGTGTCAATTGATATTTGTTTAATGAATCATTCTTGTCTTTAGAATAGATTTGCCCCCAGTTTGATGTCATTGCATTTTTGGACTTGGACACTTTTCAGATCTATGAAGAAAGCTTTAGTTATTTGTAAATGCAATTCTAGGGTTTTATTATGCAATATATATAAATGTAGGTGTATGCAATATCTACAAGGTTGACGACTAGGTATGAGACTTGACTTGACTTTCAATGGTGCCTATTTACCAGGTTTTCATCGGTTGAATTGATTTTCTCTTTTTTTTATTTTTAAGATTTTCTCTTTTTTTCCTACCAAGGCCCCTATTTGCTAGGTTTTCACGAAGGCACTTTTTGTCTTTTTTCATTTTTTTGGTATTTTTTTCTTTTTCTTTTTCATTTTTTTTCTCTTTTTCAATTGTTTTTTGTATTTATCATCAAGGCACCTATTTTCTAGGTTTTCACCAAGACAACATATTTTTGAGGATCATTTCTGAATATTTTTGAATTTCTTCATGCTCAATTTTCCATTGTTTTTTATCTTTTCTAGATTTCTGATTATTTTCTTCTTTTCTATTTTTCAATGTTTTTGAAATTTTCATGATCAATTTTGACTATATACAATAAATAGGATGCTTCCACATCCTTTTTTCTGATACTCTTTTTCTTTATACCTTTTTGCCTGCTTCATGTGTAAAATATTTTCAAGTGTATACTATCGATGGGTTCTTGCAGCTCTTCCCCATCATAATCAACTAGTTTGTGTGTGCCTATTCCAAAAGAAGAGGTAATCAAAAAAGGTCTTAACCAATTTTCTTCCCATTTCCCTTTCTTCTCTCTTTCTGTTTGATTTTTAGGGTTTTATCTCAACACTAGATCACTTATTTGGAATGTCCTTGGTTTTATATGCTTGTCATAATTCCCTGACATTCGATTTTGATACAGTTTTAGATGTTCAAAGGCTTGTTGTTTTCTTTCAGCTAGCAACTACAATTCTTGTAACCTAGCAACCCTATAGTCCTCTTCACTTAGCAATCCATGTAGTGAAACTCTTAAGGATGAGATTTATACCTCTAAAGGCAAAACTGCTTCAACTCCAGAAACCAATGAGAATGTTGTAGCTCTTGTTGGCCTTCTGACACTTGTCCTATAAGTCCATAGAGTAGGATTTATTTGAATATGACAATCTCTACCTGAATTGTCCGATGTCCTCTTCAATATTTTCAAGATGTTTTTATTAGTAGCCTCCGCTTGTCCATTACCTTGCAAGTAATATATTGAAGATGAATGGTGTATTGAATATGGAATTTTGCACATAATTCTTTCAAGTCCTTGTTCTTGAAATATTTAGCATTATCCATTATAATGGCTTGAGGGATTCCATACCTAAAAATTATTGGTTCAATATGAACATGGAAATTTTTTTTCCCATGGCAATGGATAATGGCACAACTTCTACCCATTTGGTAAAGTATTTAGTTGTAGTTATAATGAACTTATGACCATTTGATGAAGGTGGGTAAATCATCCCTATTAAATCCAACCCCCGTTGATAAAACAACCAAGGTGTAGTTATCGAATGTAGTTCTTGAGATGGCACATGAATCAAGTTTCCATGGTATTGGCATTTCTGACAAGTCTTCACAAAGTGGCATGCATCTTTTTCCATAGAAGGCCAATAATATCCTATCCTAAGAAGTTTCTTCACTAAGGTTAACCCATTTAAATGTGACCCACAAATTCCTACATGGATTTCTTGTAAGGAAAAAATTGATTCCTCCTTCTCTAAACACCTTAAAAACATTCTGTCTAGACTTTTATGATACAATGTGTCAGATACAAGGGTGTAGCGAGAGGCTTGTCTTATGAAATTTCTCTTTTGGTATCGAATTTGGTCCATGGGTAAAGTTTGTTCTTGTAGATATGTATAAATTGATCCATACTAGGGTGAGTCATGTCCTACTAATAATAAAATGGCATATAAATGGGAAGGGTCAAATGTAGGTTGTCCCACTTCTTCTAACAAGAATTCATATCTTGTGCTTTGGTTCGGCATTTGGAGAAGTGAAGAAGATGTAGCCATGGTGTCTGCTGCTTTGTTCTTGTCTCTTGGAAATTGTGCAAATGTGATCAACGAAGTATTTGTTGAGATCTTCTATCATATTTTTGTAAGGTATCAACTTATCATCTTTGGTTTGATACTCATCATTTATTTGATTAATGACCAATTGAGAATCTCCATATATCTTCAATTTTGTCACCTTCCATTCCAAGGCCAATTTTATGTCGATGACTAGTGCCTCATATTCAGCTATATTGTTTGTACATGGAAATAGTAGCTTGTATGATTTAGGGATTATTGATCCTTGAGGAGTAATCAATAATATTCCTGCTCCTGATCCATGTTGGGTATAAGAGCCATAAAAATATAACCTCCATTTTTTTTCTTTAACATTGATTATCTTTGAGTCTGGAAATTCTACTTGAATAGGATGTTCATCTTTTAATGGTGCCTCCTCTAGTTGGTTTGTTATCACTTGGCCTTTGATTTCCTTTCTATCCACATACTCTATATCAAACTCACTCAACACCATGACCCATTTGGCCAATCTTCCTGTCAAGGTTGTTTTGCTGAGGAGGTATTTTAGTGGATCAATTTTTTCTATGAGTATGATCTTATGAGATAACATATAATTGTTGGCATTAAGAAAAATTGCCACTAGTGACAACACTTATTTGCATTCTGGATATAAATCGAGCAGACAGTGCAAACCGAGCAGACAAGTGCAAACTGAGCAGACAGTGCAAACCAAGCAGACAGTGCAAACCGAGCAGACAGTGCAAACTGAGCAGACAGTGCAAACCGAGCAGATAGTGCAAACCGAGCAGACAGTGCAAACCGAGCAGACAGTGCAAATCGAGCAGACAGTGCAAACCGAGCAAGTTAGTACAAACTGATCAGGACAATGTAAACCGAGTAACATCTTGTCTACCGAGTCACCAGTACTTACCGATTTCAATACCTACCGAGTGATCAGTATGAACCGTGCCTTCACTTCTACCGAGTGCATGATGATGCCGAGTAATGCAGTGGACGCCGAGTATCAAAAAGTCACTGAGTCAATTTGAAGGAACCGAGTAACTACTTGGGCCGACTTAGTAGCACTTATGTTTATTTGTTAAGCCGACTGTGTAATTATAATTGTAATTAATTGTTTAAGACCTGTATATAAGCAATGTTGTAAAAAGATGAAATGCATGAAGTAGAATACATGTGAAAGAGAAAGAAAGGCAGAGATAAGCGAATTACAGAAGGCTTCAGAAGTATAAGGTACAACAAAGACAAATTCATCACAGAAGGTGATCAATACATCAGAGAATCTCAATCAGCAATCCAGTTGCAAAGCAGAGATCTACTGTTTCATTCTAACAGGTGAATCAGTACTAAATCCTTTAACCGGGTAGACTTAACAGTCTTTGTAAAAATCTCTTTACCGAGTGCATACTTCACTGTATGTTTGTAAATCCTTTAACAGGGTGGATTTAGCAATCCTTATTGCTCCTAATAGGGCAGATCATCAGAAGTGATCAAATTGTAAGCCTTAACCGGCCAACTTTATTCTGCAGTACTAAAGCTTTGTGGGTTTCATCCCCACCCCAGTTTTACTTTCTTTTGGAAGGTTTCTGGGTAACCAAATCTATGTGTCATTATTGTGAATGCTTTCAAGTTTCATGTTTTCTGTATGCAAAGGTTAAAAAGTAAAATACATGTTAAAATTAGAAGAAAATTTGAAGTTACTGATTCACCCCTCCCCTCTTAGTAACTCGGTTAATTCCTGAATATTTCCAACAATTGGTATCAGAGCAGCATTGGTTCTCAAGACAAAGCTTAACTAGCTTGAGCAAAGATCCAGGACAATGGAGGTATTCAAACTAAACAAGGTGATTGAAAATGAAAAGCTAGATCTGGAAATGGCCATAGCTAAACTCAAAGAAGCAAAAGAACATCTTTCCCAATCCCTAAAGAGAAGGAAGGAACTTGCAAATCAGATGAATGATCAGAATTACATTGAAGAAAAGATTGAAGATCTTCTTCCCTCAAATAACTCAGATGAAGCAAACAATGCTATCAAAGAACTTCTAGAAAAGAATGGGTCTCTGCAGGAAGAAGAGAGAAAATTGAAAATAGAACAAGAACTACACTCTACAAGATTCTGTGAGATCTTGGAACAAAGAAACAAGTTGAAAGATGAATTAGATGAAAGAAACATTGAAGTCCAAAACAAAACCCTTCAGCTAGAAAATCTAATTGATCAGATCTCTCATGCAAATGAAGAAATAGAAAACACAAGAGAAGAACTAAGATCTGAAAAGGAAACCAATCTAAGATTGATGGATGACCTAAACGCTGAAAAAAAAATCAATGAAGGAATGCTGAAAAGTCAAGAAGACTTGAATCAGCTGTATGAACGAAATCTTCATAGGCAAAAAGGAAAAGCAGGACTTGGATACAAAGAAGAAGGCGAATCCTCTAAGCAAGGTACTCAAAGAAATCAAAAACCTACTTGTAATCATTGTGGTAAAATAGGACATACTTCAAATAAATGCTGGAACAATGAAAAAGAAGAATTCAATGGAAAATGTTATAGCTACAATCAACCCGGTCACAAAGTAAATGAATGCAGGGAAAAACCTAGATTCAGAGGTAATTGTCACAAGTGCAACAAACAAGGTCACAAGGCATCCGAGTGCAGATCCAAGATATTTAATCCAGCAGAACAAATTGTGAAAGCAATGTTTGGATGGGACTACAACACCTGGTGTAGATGTCATTACTATGGAGAATATGGACACATTGGCATGAATTGCATAAAACATCATCTAAGGAAAAGAGATACTACCATAAGATGTTTCAAATGCACTAAACTCGGTCACATAGCTAGAAACTGCATGAATGCTAGTGAAATTGAAGAAGGAAAGAAGAATGAAGCAACTAAGGTCAGGAAATAGGTGAGACAAAAATGGATTCCTAAAGCTACCGAGCAATCCAGTCCAAGTAATGGAATGGATGGCTCTACCAACTCAAACTAAATTTCCAAGGAAGCACTAGAACTGTATTCTCATAGATCAATCTCAAGCAGTTCCAGAACCGAAATTAAAAGAAAAGTCTAAATCAGCATGCAAGATGCAGTGAGATCACAGGGAGGTTGGTATAGTCTTCACCGAGCAAGGTCGGTACCTATCTTTACCGAGCGAGGTCGGAGCAGTATGAATTCTTGAGTTCACCGAGCTGTGAAGTCTTTTCCGAGCAATTAATTCTTAGTGGTTGACAGTCTGTCAGAATTCCTACCCTAATTTGAAATGAGCATTAATGACAGAATTGTAAACAAAAAGCAAGTAATCGAACTCATTCTTCACCGCAAATCTTTAGCACTTTGAGAGCAGAAAATTTCAAGGGCAACCCGGCGATTCAATACTTTTGCGAAAGGAATTTTCTGTGAGCTACCATGGCATCATCCAGCACTTCAGCGAAGAAAGGATCTGATATGTTAGTCCAAGGGGAGTGGAAAGCACCAGATTTTAAGATCGTGCCCGCAATTGCAGCAGCCCTAGATCCGAACGGAGCTCAATCTCAGATTCCTCCTAAGGTACTGCTTATTAACGATATCCGTAATCATTTTAACTGTTCAATTCAAGAAATGGGAAATCTAGAACTAGACATTGTGCATGAGGAACTATGTGTGGATGGTATTTTGAAACCCGAGCACAAACATCTGGAAGATAAGGGTTTAGTTCACATTGCACATCTTCCTCGAAACTTTCGAGATAAATGGGTTAGGTACATTCTCAGCCAAGTACACGATGGCAAGATTTGGCTTGAGCAACCTATTGAGATCACAAAGAAAATGATTCAACAAATCACCGGTCTTCCCATGTTGAACAAAGCTAAAACTACCAAAACCCTAGGTCGGATGGAACTAGAGAAGAAAACCCTAGCCGAGTGGGATGGTAGAGGCAAGAAAGTTAGGAGCATTACCGACGCTAAACTGAAGTTTGGTACACATATCATTGCCCACAAGATTTACAGTTCTAGTCGACAGAACAGTGTCTCCTGTGAAGCTATTGACCTAGCATACAAAGTGGTCAAAAACAACTTAACATTTGACCTAGCAGACTTATTGTTGAAACAGTTTAACAAGAACATGGAAAGCATCAAAACTTCCAAAAACAATCCATGTAAGTTTGGATCCTTGTTAGTCTATTTATTCTTCTATGTTCAGAAATTCTTCCCTTCTAAAGGAAAAGTTGTATGGAGAAAAGATGTGCCAGTACTTTATGAAATAAATGAATACATCGCAGAAATGGGTGAAAACTTTGAAAGCATCATGGATAACTATTTTGAGTCTTTCAAAGAGAAAATGAATGACAAATTCCGGATTCCACAGAAGTTGGTGGAAGATTACAAAGATGACATCTGTTTTATGGTAGATTGTGATAATGTGTATATTCAAGCAGTTAAACCAAGAACTGTATATGTAAAACCTCTTCCTTATGAGGTAAATATTGATGAAACCAAGAATATCATTGAAGCTCTTCTAAATCAGCCTGTCAATCCCAAAGCTCCATATTTTGGAACATATGATGAAGCTAAGGTGAGAATTGAACTAAGCATAAAGCTTCCACAGGCGGTAAACAAAGGAAAGAAGAGGATAGCCAAAATGCAAATGATAATCGAGGACAAAGAAGAAATAGATGAAAAAGAAGAGGAAAAGGATGAGAAAACAGAGGAACCAGAACCTGCAAAGAAGAAAGGAAAAGTTTTCATCACTAAGGCATCTGTGCCTCCCACTGCTGTGTTTACAAGGAGAAATACAAAAGGCAAGGCAGACAAGGCAGAAAAGGCAGATAAAGACATAGTATTCAAAAGGCCTCCTCTAAGCCTTCAAGAAAAGCTCAAACTCTTTAGAGATGGATCAGGATCTGGAGTAAGTAACATAAAATCCTTGAGATATGAAACCAGATCGGAAGCAGAACAGAAGGAAATAGAAGATGCTGTTGTTGAGAAGATGGGACAGTGGAAATACTCTCCTGAAGAAATTACCCCACAGGTTCCAGCAGTTCTATTGAATCCAATAAGAATGAGATGGAGCAATGCAAGGCAAACTGTGATAGACATATTTGATCAAAACCTGAGACAGTTGATGCCGAGCTTGAATAATGATGAAGTAAAGAACGCATTAAAAGAAAATGAAAATAAGATGACATTGAAGTTCAATACTTGTTTGATTTTGATCAACAATATTGAATTGGTTGTGAAGGCTGCAAAAGCCACATGGAAGAACATATACCACCTTCACCAACCGAGCATTGAAACTGTAATAATAAAAGATATTGAAGATGACAGCGATGAACAAGAAGAAGACACCGAGGTAGATGATACTGTAAGGATAGCAGCAGAAGTCATTGCATCCCTTCCTACCTCTCCAGTGAAAATCTCTACATCCAGCCCAGAGACACCTTCTAGCATGGTTGTGACAACTTCTACATTTGTCCAATCATCCCTAGCAACATCAGAGGCAGCTACCATTTCTTCTACCGAGCTGCAGTCTCCTATACCAGTAAGTTTTCCAGCTTTTGAATCTTCAAGTGTAAATATTTTAAGTTCTCCAGTAGAAAGTATACCAGTATCAATAGCCAGCCCTACTTTATCTACTGTCACTACTACAAAAGCATTAAGTACAGTTAAGCCTAAAGCTCTACTGAGTATAAAATTTTTGGGTAAAAATATAGTTGAGGATATAGACCTAGATGAAGAGATAGAGATTCCTACATTAGATTTTGCAAATCTCTCAGCAGACCAGATGCAGAATATAGGTGAGATCCTCCAAAGGAAAGAAAAACAAAAGAAGCTTAAAGAGGAGAGAGACAAGGAGTATCAAATCATCAAGGATGCTAAGGACATTTTGTCTGATGCATTAGGCATTAAAGTAGACTCCTCCCAGCATGTTTTGTTACAATTAGCAGAAGCAGTTGAGAAATACAATGAGGACTCATCCGGGACATAAAAGTTAGTTGAAAGAGCCGAGAAGAGATTCAACAATAAAGTGCTTGAGCACATTGCTCAGCACATAGCTATTAACCAAGTGGAATTGTCTTCAGTTTTGTCTAACATAGAATCTATCTATTCGAATGCTACCTCTCTTTTGGCCAGACTATGCTATTTTGCCGAGTTCACAAAGGATGTTAAAGATAAAATGAATAAAATGGATGAGGATATGAAGATTAGCATACAGAAGCTGCAACTTGAACCAAGTTCAAGCTCTGCTCATCACATGAAAATTTCACACCTATCTAATATGCAGTCTGATCTACTGAAAGAAGACTCAAGAATCCGGTCCACACTGCTAGACATCCAACACATGATCCTTCCCATCATGAATACAATGTATAAGCACATTGAACATTCCAGAACATTGATTCATGACAATCAGTTCTCTATAGCAGATCACATGATTGAACTCTCTGCAGAAGTCCAAATTGCTATACAAACATGTAAGATCCTGCAAGAAAGTTGGGACAGAACCCTGGCAAAAATAATGAAGGTACATTCTGATTTCTTATCAAATTTTGGATTCTCTCTGTAAATAACTTGTATATGCACCTTTGGCATTATCGTCAAAAAGGGGGAGATATGTATAGAAGGAGAGATATGTATACAGTTATAGATTTGTATAAGGAACAGTTAGCACATTGAAAGGGGGAGACAATGTATAAAGCCCTATAACAAAGACAAATTTTGAAAAATCAAAATAAAACTCAGCATGATTCGTGTATAAAAATTTTGGCCAATAAGTGTTTTTGTCACTAATGCCAAAGGGGGAGATTGTTGGCATTAAGAAGAATTGCCACTAGTGACAACACTTATTTGCATTCTGGATATAAACCGAGCAGACAGTGCAAACCGAGCAGACAAGTGCAAACTGAGCAGACAGTGCAAACCAAGCAGACAGTGCAAACCGAGCAGACAGTGCAAACCGAGTAGACAGTGCAAACCGAGCAGACAGTGCAAACCGAGCAGACAGTGCAAACCGAGCAGACAGTGCAAACCGAGCAAGTTAGTACAAACCAATCAGGACAATGTAAACCGAGTAACATCTTGTCTACCGAGTCACCAGTACTTACCGAGTTCAATACCTACCGAGTGATCAGTATGAACCGTGCCTTCACTTCTACCGAGTGCATGACGATGCCGAGTAATGCAGTGGACGCCGAGTATCAGAAAGTCACCGAGTCAGTTTGAAGGAACCGAGTAACTACTTGGGCCAACTTAGTAGCACTTATGTTTATTTGTTAAGCCGACTGTGTAATTATAATTGTAATTAATTATTTAAGACCTGTATATAAGAAATGTTGTAAAAAGATGAAATGCATGAAGTAGAATACATGTGAAAGAGAAAGAAAGGCAGAGATAAGCGAATTACAGAAGGCTTCAGAAGTATAAGGTACAGCAAAGACAAATTCATCACAGAAGGTGATCAGTACATCAGAGAATCTCAATCAGCAATCCAGTTGCAAAGCAGAGATCTATTGTTTCATTCTAACAGGTGAATCAGTACTAAATCCTTTAACCGGGTAGACTTAACAGTCTTTGTAAAAATCTCTTTACCGAGTGCATACTTCACTGTATGTTTGTAAATCCTTTAACAGGGTGGATTTAGCAATCCTTATTGCTCTTAACAGGGTAGATCATCAGAAGTGATCAAATTGTAAGCCTTAACCGGCCAACTTTATTCTGCAGTACTAAAGCTTTGTGGGTTTCATCCCCACCCCAATTTTACTTTCTTTTGGAAGGTTTCTGGGTAACCAAATCTATGTGTCATTATTGTGAATGCTTTCAAGTTTCATGCTTTCTGTATGCAAAGGTTAAAAAGTAAAATACATGTTAAAATTAGAAGAAAATTTGAAGTTACTGATTCACCCCTCCCCTCTCAGTAACTCGGTTAATTCCTGAATATTTCCAACAATAATGTCATAGTTTTTGGGAAGCAAAAAATATTGCCTTAAAGAATGATCTTTCTACAAAGGTGTAATTCAACTCATATTTTACCAAGGCTCTACTTATGTAATAAATGGTTTTTTCTTTTCCATTTTCATCCTCTTGAGCCAAGAGTGCCCCGACCTAAAGCATGTTTTGTCACTGAAATGTAGAAAATGAAGGGATTTCCTCTTATTGGTGGCATCAAAGTAGGTGGATTCATCAGGCACTTTTTTAGTAACGTGAATGCTTCTTCACCCTTGTTATCCCATCTAAATACTATGTCCTTGTGAAGGACTTGAGTAAAAGAATGACATTTCTCTGCTAGTTGTGATATGAACCTTCTAATTGACTGAATTCTCCCATGGAGTGATCTCATTTGGATTATATTTATAGGTTCCCCCATTTCGGTTATTTCTTTTACTATTGCGAGGTCTACCTCTATTCCTTTAGCCGAAACTATGTACCCTAGAAATTTTCCTGATTGTACCCCAAATGCACATTTCTTTAGATTGAGTCTTACTTTGAATTGCTCCAACCTTGTGAATATCTTGTCTAGAATAGGTAGATTTTATTCCCTTGAATGAGATTTTGCAAGTATGTTACCCACATAATCCTCTAAGAATTTATGCATCATAGCATGAAATATGGTAGTCATGGCTTGTTGATATGTTGCTCGGGCATTTTTAAGACCAAAGGGCATAACATTCTAGCAAAACTTCCCCCATGCACATGTGAATGTTGTTTTATCTTGATCTTAAAGTGCTATTTTAATTTATTTGTATCCACCAAATCCATCCATGAGAGAGAACATTGAGTGACCCACTGTTAAATCCACTATAGCATCTATGCTTGATAATGGAAAATCATCTTCTAGACATGCGAGGTTGAGATCTCTGAAGTCCGTGAAAATTATAATAGACTTGTATTCTTTTGAAATATTGATGCAGGAGCATCCTGGGTGTAAGAGAAATCTTGCATCACCCAAACATATTTCTGTTTGCTTTTCAATAAGGGCTATCTTGTGCAGAGCTACTATTTATGGAAACTTACTATTTTTAGTATGATAGTCATATGATCTCAGAAAGTTCTGGTTTCACAGTTGGAGGTTCATCTTAGTCATTTCAGCCTACCAGTTGAGTTTCATTACTACATCATTTGTATTGGTGAAGTTATTCAAGTTTTTGGGTACGAAATCTTTCAAGTCAATTTTGAAGGCCTTAGAGGCTCCAGATTGTGATCAACCCCAAGCTGACTGGTGCTAGTGTGTGTCAGGCTCTGTAGATCTCATCATGGCATTTCTGAAAAGTGGTTACAATAGAAAAATGGAGCTACGGTTAAAAAGTTATGGCCTCCGGAAGTTGGGCTGCCTAAAAGCATATTTTGTATTTTCTTTGAGCCGACCCTATTGTAATAATTGTAAAAATAAAATAATTCCATGTTTAGTTGACCTAAAAGGGCTAAATTTCTAGAACCTTCTCGGGCGGTGGAAATTGCCTATATAAGGTCCGTAATGTTGTCTTAGGCAATTTGGGGATAGTTCTGGGTAGTAGATCTGGGTATTGATTCAAGGCTTTGTCCTACAGAAAAAAATAAGGGAATGCCCATGTGGCTTTGCATATTGTAATTCTAAAAGTTTGTAATTCCACATTTGTGGAGATAATAAGAAGCCCATTTTCTATTCTTGCATATTGTTGTTGTTTCTCTATTTCTGTTATGTGTTTGTACTATTAAGCGGAGCACCCTTTATCAAGTGGTATTAGAGAAAGAGTTCCTGAGTGTGTAAACAAATCGCCGATTGTGAGGCAGTCTACACCAGGACTATGGGTTACGGTTTCTGTGTAAACAAATCACCAATTGTGAGACAGTTTGCACTAGGATCGTGGTTAGGGTTTTAGCGATACATGCGAAAATGCCTCCACGAAGGGAACGTGGTGGAAGAGCTGGTGTTGTAACACCTAAGGTTAGGGAAGTGTAGAGACAAGTGCGAGAATTGCAAGAGGAGATTCACACAGGAATGAATCTTAATGTCAGAGATGAAAGCGAGGATGAAGTCGAAGAAGGAAATTTTGAACAAGGAGAAGTCAAAGTTTTTAATCAAGAAGAAGAAAGACTTTTCCAAGCCATCTCAAAGATCAGGAAGAGACCTAAGATTGAGGTCTTGACATTTTCTGGAAATCTTAACCCAGAAGAATTGATTGACTGGATCAATGAATGTGAAGAATATTTTGAGTATGAAGATATTGAGGATCCTGATAGGGTCAAATTTGTGAAGGCCAGACTAAAGGGCCATGTGAAGATCTAGTGGTAAGAGATTGAATTGGAGCGAAATCAAAGAGGAAAGGATAAAATCACAAGATGGGGGTAGATGGTGGATAAATTGAAGTGACAGTTCATCCCTGTTGATTATGAGCTTGACCTACTCAAGAAAATGCAAAGTTTGAGGCAAGCGAGACAATCTGTTTAGGAGTATACAGAGGAGTTCTATCGAATCCTCATCAGAACAGGCCATGTGGAAGCTGATAAGGAGAAAGTTTCCCATTACCTTAATGGGTTGTGGCTAAGCATTCAGGAGGAGTTGAATCTGGTTGGAATGAACAGTATTGAAGAGGCACACCAGTTTTCCCTAAAAGTAGAGGAAAAGCTGAACAAGAAGTTTGAGAGTAGACAAAGTGGGAGAGGTCATGATGGAAGATCTGATGGAGGGTCATATGGAGATTGAAATGAAGATTTGAAAAGGTAGGATGAGGCCAGTAATAGTCAGAATTAGAGAGGAGATAATTTCAATCATTTCGAATATCAAAACAATAGAGATCAGAGAGGAAGGGGAAGAGGATAAGGTTTAGGAAGAGGAGGCTTCCGTGGAACATGTTTTCACTATGGAGAAGAAGGTCATAGGGCATTTGAATGTCCTCAGTGCCAAGGAAGGACAGATAGGAGGAATGAAGGCTAGGACAGAGTTGCACATGTAGATGAAGATGCCAAATGATCAAATTTTGAAGCTGTTGAAAGAGGAGAAATTCTGATGAACAGAAGAGTCCTATTGAGTGGTGAGAATGAATCTGAGCAAAGAAGGAGCTTGTTTCATACTAGGTGCAAGTGTGAGGATAAGTGTTGTGATGTGATTATTGATAGTGGCAGTACTAATAATTTGGTGTCAGAAGAGATGGTGACAAAGTTGAAGCTCAAGAGACAGAAACACCCACATCCATATCAGGTTTCCCGGGTGTAGGATGACCACAAGGTCATGGTTAGTGAACAGTGTCTAGTAAACTTCAAGATTGGAAGATACCAAGATGAGGTACTATGTGATATCATATCTATGGATGCATGTCATATGTTGTTGGGTAGGCCATGGCAGTTTGACAGATGTGTTGTACATGATGGTCGTGCGAATACTTATTCCCTGACAAAGGATGAAGTGTGACATAAGCTAAAGCCATTGAAGGAGACCGAAGAAAATGTATGTGGTAATGCAAAAATAACTTTTGTTGATAGAGGAAATTTCTTAGATGGTATGTGGCATGAGCATATGTGTTTTACCTTAATTCCAAAGGCTGAGAAAGAGGAAGTAGAAGATGTACCTATAGAAGTTGCAGAATTATTGAATGAGTTTCAGGATATTGTATCCGATAATGTGCCTAATGGATTACCACTAGTAAGAAAGAGCAGTCATTAGGTGGACTTGATTCCAGGAGCCAGTTTGCCAAATAAGGTAGCACACAAAATGACACTAGTAGAAAGTGAAGAGTTGAACACATACTTGAAGTTTAGCTCATCACATCATCCACAAATTGTATATGGAAGTAGTCCAAGAAACACATATGAGTTGAGGAAGATAGAGGAGAAATAAGTAGTGTTAAAGCTGAGGATTTTGTAGAACATTTGAAGAACATGCATGAGGAAGTCATGGTTCATTTGCAGAAGGAGTGATTTCCAGTTGGTACATATAAGGAGCTGAAAATGAAGAAGTTTGGACCATGTAAGATACTGAAGAAGCATGATTTAGAAAATGCATATGAGGTCGAGTTGCCTACTGAGCTGAATATTTCACCAGTATTTAATGTTTTAGATCTGACAGAGTATCATGAAGGAGGTGTTGAAGATGAGGTTACAATAGCATAGTGGAGTATTCCAGTGATTAGTTCAGATATCAAGGAGAATAAAGACATACTTGACAATCATGTTGGTAGAAGCACAAGGAAAAAGACATATGAAGAATATTTGGTCAAATGGAAAGAATGACTTGTTGAAGATTCATCATGGCTAATGAAGGAGGAGGTTAACTGTCTTAGTTTTCCTCTACACACCTTAGTCGTGACAGGGTCACTTCTCAAATTACCCTGGGTGTCTAATGTAGTAGCATCCTGGGTGTAATAGCAATCTTGCATCACCCAAAAATATTTCTGTTTGCTTTTCAATAAGGGCTATCTTGTGTAGAGATGCTATCTATGGAAACTTACTATTTTTAGTATGTTGGTCATATGATCTCGGAATGTTCTGGTTTCACACTTGGAGGCTCATCTTAGTCATTTCAGCCTACCAGGTGAGTTCCATTGCCACATCATCTGTATTGGTGAAGTTATTGAGGTTTTTGGGTATGAAATCTTTTAGGTCAATTTTGAAGGCCTTAGAGGCTCCAGATCATGATTGACCCCTAGCTAACTAGTGCTAGCATGTGTCAGGCTCTATAGATCTTGTCATGTTGTTTCCAAAAAGTGGTTACAATAGAAAAATGGAGGTACGGTTAAAAAGTTATGCCCTCTGGAAGTTGGGCTACCTAAAAGCATATTTTGTATTTTCTTTGAGTCGACCCTATTGTAATAATTGTAAAAATAAAATAATTCCATGTTTAGTCGGCCTAAAAGGGCTAAATTTTTGGAACCTTCTCAGGCGGTGGAAATTGCTTATATAAGGAAGGTCCGTAGTGTTGTCTTAGGTAGTTTGGGGATAGTTCTGGGTAGTAGATCTAGGTATTGATTCGAGGCTTTGTCCTACAAAATATTGTAAGGGAATGCCCATGTGGCTTTGCATATTGTAATTCTGAAAGTTTGTAATTCCACATTTGTGGAGATAATAAGAAGCCCATTTTTTGTTCTTGCATATTGTTGTTGTTTCTCTATTTCTATTATGTGTTTGTGGTATTAAGGGGAGCACCCTTCATCAAATAGGCACAATGTTTGATATCCACTTGGCATAGTCGATGGATCTTATCAATCCCACTTTTAGTAACTTTTCCAATTCCACTTTGACAAGAAGTGCTATGTGTGGGTGCATTTCCTCGATTTATGTTTAACTAGTCTTGCTCCCTCTTTGATGTTTAAATGATGCATTATCAAGTTTGGATCTAGTCCCAACATATCATAATATGACCATGCAAAATTTACTTGTCTTTTCTTGAAGAATTTTATGAACTCATCTTTTTCTTCACTTGATAAGAATGTTGCTAGATGCATAACCCTTGGTTCTAGTTCTCATCCAATGTTGACTTTCTCCATTGGTTCTATCAAAATAGGTGACCTTTCCTCATAGTGATCGGGAAAAGTATCCAACCTCTCTTCCTTAGGTGAATCTATTCAGTTTTCACTTTTAGAAGCATTCTTTATTTCTTTCTTTTTTTGATCTAATGCTACCACATTGTAGTTTCCAACACTATATTCTTCCATTTTGTTTTTTTGTTTTTTTTCTCTTATATCTAAACTAAGAGATTGGATACTTCCCTTCATCACTTATGGATATTCATTGGTAGAAGAAGGTTCAACCACATTTAGGTATTGGGACACCAATTTTTCATTCAAGAATATGGGAAGGGTAGTAGGTTCTAGGGAATCTCATTCAATGAGTTCCAGATAAACAAGGGATAAGATATCAATGTTTTGGTTTGTCTTGACTAGATTTAAGGACATGATCTCATTGGAAGGTTCAACCATTGTATCTCTTAAATCTATAACATGCACCTCTTCTAAGTGTTCTAGAGAACTTGGGTCAAAATCCCGCTCACTTGAATCCTCTCAAGTTTCTAATGGGTAAAAATCTATTGGATTAAACCTATCACTAGATCCTTCTATTGTAGGTAACCATGATGGCACATAGGGTTCTCCTACCCATTGATTTTCTTTGGCTTCTTGATTTGGTACATTTTCAAGAACCGCTTGATTAGAACTTGATGCTTGACTAAAATTTGATCATGAAGCTATTTCTTGTTCTTTTCCTTTGTTGGGAGAATAAGTGTGAAGTACATCCACCTCTTTATCTTGGCAAGATTCACTTGACAATGAATCCCACTCCTAGTTGTTTGAATCTTCATCACTTTGTGAACGTAATTGAAAAATTTGGTCATAAACCATCAGGTGTCTCTTTTGAGTATATCCTTGTTCAAGATACCCCAATCCAAATTTCTCCTTGTTATCCCTCCAAGACATTTTGATGGGATCAATTAACCATTCATTCCTTGTACCCAAAGGTCCTTGTCCTTTATAACCCATTTTTTGCATTATTTGAAAACATTTTCCATATTGATGAGTAGGAACACTAATATTTTGAATTTGTTTCTCATGATAACTTAACTCATCATCTTTATATAGCCATTTCAAAATTTCATTATCCTCTTCATCCATAGATGAAAGAGTACTAGCCCTTAAAAAATAGTCATTGTATTTATTGGGTGTGTGTAGGCTAGAAGGCTTTTAATGGGACTTTGGAGATAAGGGTAGATCCATCATAGATAAGGAGTATTCACCCACACCTTTTTGTTTGATTTTACATTGTTTCTCGAAACTCTTCATCATGCTATCCATTTTTTTGTAATGAGTCTCCTTGGTGTGTAATTGAGTGGATTTTTCTTGGTCTTATTTTTCTTCATGAGTACTTTCCTTACTAACTTTATCCTTTCCCTTAGTCGATGTAGCTAAGTTAGTGGGAATTTGATGATTTTCAACAACAATGTCTAGTTCCTCTACTATTTCTTTGCTTTTTAAGGATGGAAGATCCTTTGATATTTTTCCTTGTTCTATCCTTATCAATATAGATCCTTTTGCATTATGGGGGACCAATGAATCATTTATGGGTTTTATGTTATTACAATATTGGAAAGGATTTAAATCTCCACTCACCATGAATTCTTGTCCCATATAAGGAAATTTCAAGCATTGATGGTACGTCGAGGGTACCTCTTCCATTTCGTGTATCCATCACCTTCCTAATAGGATATTATAGGTTAATTTTAGATCTAGGACCTGACAAATGGTCTCTTTTTGCATTGGGCTCGCTCAAATGGGGAGTACTATTATCCCTTTAGAAGCCCTTTCTTCATCATTGTAAGCGTTAATAGTTATTTTTTTCTTGGGTTCTATAGCTTCCTCAAAATATCCTAATGATTTAACAAGGTTTAACATGTAGATGTTTAGACCGACTCCTCCATCAATGAGGACTCTCTTAACCCTATGCTTATGGATCAAAACCTCAATATACAATGGCAAGTTGTGTGGATGATTTAAGGACATATCATTATGCTCAGAAAAGGATAAACAATAGGGTGCAACAAGGTTTCCTACCATATTTTGAAACTTGTCGGCATCAAAATTCAAAGGTACATTGTTTTCAACAAGGACCATTTCCAAACTCTCTTTGTGAGTAGGTGAAAGTTTGAGAAACTCCAAAATGGAAATTTGTGCAGGGGTTCATTGGATTCGATCTAGGAAACTGTATTGGTTTGAAGAAGGGGATGTTTGATTATGTAGGATGATTCTAGGGGCACCTCCTGATAGAGTGATTTTCGATGCTTGACCCCTAATCACAAAATTATATGCCTATTGCTTTTGTTTTTCCTTCACCACAATCACACTAATCATATTTTCACAACCATTTAAGGCATTTATGGTGTTGTCATAAGTATGGGAAAAATTTACCTTTTCATTACCCCTCTTGTTATTGTGGTTGGAATTTGATGTTTTCCCCTTTTCATGATTTAAGAAAGGGTTCTTAAAAGTTGTGTGATCTTAATTATTTTGAGGTCCTTCCACCTTTATGGTACCATCATCGATTAAGTCTTGGACTAAATATTTAAGCTTCATGCATTCGTTACTTTTATGTCCATTGTTACGATGATATTCACAATGATGCATGTCATTCCACCATGTTGGTTTTACTTGAGGCTCGTATGGCCTTGATTCAGGTAGAACAATGATTTTGTTAGCCACAAGAGTTCTCAAATCATTTTCCAATGGTTCACCTAGGAATGTTAATTTCCTTCTTTTTCAATGTAGGGAAGAAAGTTTTAGGCTTGTTTGCATTCAAATTATTCAAAGGATTGTTTTTGGTGTTGTTGTTGTTATTATTAAACAGAGCCTTGGTCATTTCATTGATATTATGGGTTTCATTTGATCCACTTGATAAGTTAAAAGGAGTAGCCTTTAGGTTGTGTGCTTCCACAACTCCATCATTCACAAGATTCTTATTGGTGTTTTTAAACCATAACCTTGGTTTATTATTATTGTTATTGGCTCCTTTTTTATTATTATAATTATTAAGTTATGGTTGTTGTTGGTGTTGGTATAAGCTTTATTTTATTTGAATAGTTTAATTTCACCTCTTTTTACCAACACTTCTTCAATTTTTATCCCATCTTTTCAAATGTAGGGGGACATTGAAGTTGGAGTCTATAGTTCATCTTCATATATAGGTTATTCATGAAGATCTCCTTCTTTTCTTTTTCAGGTATACTTCGTGGGTATCATGTGAAAACCGTTCTCCATCTTTGGAAAAACCTTAGAAAAGACACACCATCTCTTTGTTTTGTGTCGCATAGGTTGAGCATGGTGATTTCGTGTTCTATGTTATAGGAATAATGAGTCACAAATTTAGAGGCTTATTCAAACATTTTATTCCTTGGGGTAATTTGGAAAACCACTCCATGGCTTGGCCTCCTAAGCTTCTTAGAAATAGCCTCATTAAATAGGTAGTATCGTGCATGAATTCTATACTTAAAGCACAAAATTCTCTTAGATGGTCTTTGGAGTTTGGTTTACCCATGTATGTATCATATATAGGAAAGATCACATTAGGTGTGAAAGGTTCCATAGCCAAACTCTGATCATAGGGAAAGGGGCATAAAACATCAATACAAAAGGGATTTGGTTCGGTCGCTTTCTTCATGGTGTCAAATTTGTGCTTGAAACATTTTGAGTTGTTTATTCATAGTACCTAAAGGATTATCCTCTTCCTCATGTTTCTTTAATGTTTCAATATCATAATCATGAGGAGGCTTGAACCCTGATTGGGCTAAGTTAAGGAAGTATCTTTCCTTATTTCTTTCTAAAAGTTTTTCCATGATCTCAAGGAATTCAGGATCTTCAGTCGCCCTAGTGGATCTTTCTCGGTTGTATCTTTTGGCCCTTGGTTTTATTGGTTAGTGGTTCCTTGGTTCCTTTCTCCTTGATCTTCATTGTTTCCCCCATGAAGATATTCATAAAATGTAGCGTTTCTATCCATTGGATTGAATCTTTCTTCAAATAGGATAGGGAGATTATCTCTTGTTCTTGAGTTTTCATAAAACGAGTCTAAAATATAATTTTGGGGACCTCTTGTGTTGTGAAAGTGCCATATTCTTGTAAAGATATTTTCAATTTGTGTAATTGTGTAGAAACCAACATCAACAAAGGTTTGAATTGAAATTGATTTTCCCCAAATTTGGTGATTTTTCTTTTAAGAAGATATTTAAAAATGTAGGACAATTTTCAATGGATTTTTCTCACTTGTTATATGTATCTTCAAACAAAGAAATCACAAGTAAACTTGTCTTTTTAACCCTCTGAACACAAAGTGTTTGAAATTTTCAAACGTTATCATGGGTTTTTAACAATAAGTAACTCCAAGAAATCTACCTATTTGTAAAATTGGTTTGTAAGCATGGCTTTAAAAGGATAAGCTTTCTAGATTAGAAAGGTACTATTAATGATTATGTTTAAAAGAAATATCGAGTTTCATCCCCAAAAAATAAGGGGCTTCCCACCACTAGTATATCATAATTTTGAGCAATCCCAAAGGACTACTTGAGGAAGTTTGATACTTAATATCCTTTTCTCATTCACCCCATTAAGGATGAACACATTTTATTTTATAGTGGTTTGGATTATTGTGGAAAATAAAAATTGTATCCCACTTTGGGCTATCCCTCTCACTGGCCTCATTAAGGAAAATTCTCAGGAGGCGAGCCCACTATAGTTCTAGCATGTTTATTTACAGAGGATAAATGAAATGAACAGATAGGTTTGGGAGTTTGATTCACCAAAAGGTGAAGAGAATATCCCTACTATTATTTCACTCCCAAGAACAATTAACAATGTTCAATTAACCAAACCCTCTAACTAATTAGAATCAAGTATTTCTACTTTCCTCCACAAACAAGGGGTTTTTAATTTTAGTGCTTGTTTATTCCCTAGCCTTTCTTTTAATCAAGAAACTTGGTAGGTTTGGAATTTTGGTTCACTTTAAAAGTGAAGAGAATAGGCCTATTACCTAATTTCTCAAACAATAATAGGCTTTCTAATTACTAGATTCAAAGTGAAAATGCCACAATTTAAGAAAAAAATCACTAAAGTTTCAAGGTTTACCTTATTTCGAAGCTAGCTAAGGCTAGGGGCATTTTTAATTGAGATTTTCATGATTTCACTCACCTAGTGGAAATTTTTCCAGCTCCTTTGCCACCTCTTTGAAATTGTTAATCCAAAACAACCATAAAAATTGAAGAAAGACAAGCAAAAATGAATTCTAAGTCTTTAGTTTTCAATTTTAACAAAAATGATCAAGGCATAAAAATACAATTTAATGATACAAATTTTGATTTGTAAGCATCAAATACTTGCAAATAATGTTTGTAATCCTTACCTTAATTCTTGGAATCCTCTAAAACTTTGTTGACGTGGTTGATGTTCTCTTTATTGATCCTTTTTACAATTGCCTTATCCTCCTTGTTGTTCCTAGTCTCTGGATTTTTCACCTTTTTATAACCCGCCATCAGAAAAACATAGGAAATACATTTTCAATTGTCAGATTTATCAATTTATGAAAATAGTCAAAATCATTGTAGAAATGATTGAATGCGCTATTTCAAACTTACAATGCGCAGAAGAAAACTTTAAATGTACATAAACTAAAATTAAATGCATTTTTTAATAAGTCAAATGCGCATAAAGAAAAATTTGAATGCACTACAGGATTGATTGAATGCATTGCGTAATTAGGTTGGAAGCACAGAATGAATGAAAGAAAGAACATAGAAGTTATCAAATGCATTGTTTCTCCGTGTAAATGCACAATAATTTATCTCAAATGTGTTGTTTTGGACCTTGAATGAGCTACAGCAACACTTGGATGCACTGTAGGAAGTCTCAAATGCGCAACTCCACCTATAAAACAGAGTTAAAAACAAGAAAATACTAGAAATCTAGCAAATTCTCTAAAATTTAAATGAATGAGGCCTAATGCCCCATGGTGGGTGCCATTTTTTGTACTAGTGAGAGTAACTTCATAGGGTTATCTTAGAAATAAATGATCTAAACAAACTAAATACCATAATTAGTGAGCTATTCAAATGCAAATACAACTAATGAGAACTCTATGGCTCTCTATTTAAGTATGCTAATAGTAAGCTCTCAGAAAGCCTTTATTAGTGACAACCTTAAAATGAGAAATGATAAATTAACACAATTAAAGCTTATTTTACTCAAAAATATGCTCAAATTATGCTTAAAATACCTTTCTAGCTCAAAAACTTAAGAGGTTTGATGCAATTCTCAGATGTGTCTATCCTTTTCTCTTGATTTTGGTATTGCTTTTATATATTTTAGAAAGCATAGGGGGTGGAGTTAATTTAATCATGATTAGGTTTGAGTTAAGTCCATGGTTCCACCTTTAAGGACAATTTAAATGGTTTGTCCTCAAATCTTGGTACAAAGAGAAAAAATGAGTGGTCAAGATGCTCTCACCTTATGTGTGATTGAGATTCAATTTTTGGCTTGATCCATGTGAGCCCAATCCTTAATTCCTATTGGTTGAATTATTTTCCTCCCATGTAGTGGGTGAGGGAAATTAGGAATTAAATAATTTAATTTAATTGTTTTGTTTAGCCATGTGTACCCCTTAAATGGGTTTAATTGATTTAAATCTAACTATATAATTAATTAGATTAATTATATAATTAATTAGATTAATTATATAATTAATTGATCTATCTTAATTTAATTGATTTATATTGATTTATTGGCTTTTGATTTTCAATTATTATTGGATTTGGCTTGATTGCAATTAATGCTTTGATTTTTCCTTAGTTGCTCACTTGATTTAATCTTGACCATTTTTAGGTGATTACACATATCCCTTATAATACCTCCATAACCAACTTGACCAAGGTTTCCTTTGGCTACCCTGTCAAAATTCTCTTTCAACCAGCCTTGTAGAGTGGAAGACTAGACCACATTCTCTCTTTTACTAAGGTTTTAACTTTTGGAGTTGAGATTACAGAGGATAAAAGCATTAGGATCATACCCCTCATCTCCCAATCTTCCTTCATTTTTTTATGGAGATAAAATTCCCCTTAATAGACTTAATAGTCTTCTTCACAACCACCCATGCATACACTTATATGTCCCTAAAGATTCTATGGTTGCATTCCTTCTAGATATTGTAGTAAATATGAGGGGAAACCGACTTCCACACAACCTTAACATTGGTATTAGAATCTAGACATGACCTCTGGGAGATGAAATCTTTAATGCTTCCAAGAAATACCAAAGATAAGTTCCAACAAGAAAAAATTGCTTCTTAAGCCTCGCAAGAAAACTAACATTCAAAGAACATATGGAGAACAGATTCAAAATATTTTTTGAAAAGAGGGCATCTATTAAAAAAGTTGAATCCCCTCTTGCACAAGTTATCAATAGTTAGAATTTTATTTTGAATCATAATCCAGAAAAAGATAGCAATATTCAGAGTTATACATTTGAACCAACAAGAAGCTCAGAAATGATTGGAGTCTTTATGAGGTTAGAGCTATGATAATCCAGAAGAGACCGAGTAGAAACCATTAGGATTAGGAGCCCATATGAGAGATTTAGGTTGATCTAAGCAGATAACCCTTGCATTAAGCCAAGTTTTAATGTTAGTCAGAATAGGATGAATGGAAATGAGATCACCCCAATTATCATTGATCTAGTAATCAGACACCTTGTTTCTAAAAGTCCATTTACAAAAATGAATGATGTTATGATCATCCAAGAGATCCATGAGAGAGCATTCTTTAAGTCAACAATCTTCACAAAAATTTATTCTCCTAGCATCACGTAGGTTCCAACTAGACCCAATAGTAGCCAAATATTTAGAGTCCTACATTGAAGCCCATATAAAAGATCCATTTTCAATATTAGAGACAAGAGGAAAAAATTCAAAGAGGGAGAATTGAAGAGATATTTCCTCTTCCAAATAAGATTTCATTCCTTTACATTCCCATTAATTATCCAAATCTTTTTGGCCAGAAGAGCTATATTAAGATATTTGATTGGCATAATGACAAGACCACCTCTGGAAAAGGGCTTGCAAAGTTGGTCTTAGGAAATCAATGACATTATCTTCCTTTCCTCCATATGAGAACAAATGAATTTTTTATGTATTCTTTCCAGAATATCCACATAGTTGGCAAGGATTTTCAAGAGGCTAAGAGAATAAGTAGGAAGATTGTATAGGAAAATTTTGAGGAGAGTGATTTTTCCATCCTAGCTTAGCAGGTTACCCTTCCACCCAGTAAACTTACTTTTAAATTTATCCACCAATCCATTCTAGAAATAATCTAGGGGCTTCAGACACAAAGAAAGATGCAAATAGGATCCAAGAAAGAGAGTGATAGAAGACCCCAAAATTCTAGCAATATTTTGTTGTCTTCCCTCTAGAGTATTAATGAAAAAGATAGACATTTTTTACCAATTAATAAGTTGGCCAAAATAATTAGTATAAGTTTTCAATGTAGTCTTGATGCTTCTTGCCCTTGGGCTATGGGTTCCCACAACATAATAGTATCATTAAAAAATTATTCATGCATGCAAGACTGAGGATGGAAGGAAGTTCTTAGTCCATGAATGAATCCTTCAAATCCAAGAGCATCAAAATGTCTTCCTCTACATTCTTCAATGATAGTAAAAAGAAAAGGGGATATAGGGTCTCTCTGACATAAGCCATGAGAAGATTTGAATTTTTTTGAAGGAAAACCATCAACTCAGACAAAAATGGTAGGGGTAGAGATGAGCTAATTAATCAACTGGATGACCTGAAATGCAAAAATGAAGGCCCCAAGAGAACCTTCTTCAAGAAAAACCAATCCACCTTGTCATTGGCTTTAGAAAGGTCCACTTTAATAAGGAAACCCTACCTTTGACTGACAATCAAGGAGTGGATATTTTCATGCACAACAATGATAGAGTCCATAATTTTCCTTCCAATAACAAAGGCATTTTTCTTGATAGAAATCAGCATAGATAACATCTTAAGAATACGAGGGGTGAGGACTTTCGAAACAATTTTGTAAAGAGAATTGCAAAGACTTATAGGTCTAAACAAGTAAGTGGTGTCAGCTCCCACTTTCTTAGGAACACAAACAAGAAAGCTAGCATTAGTTTCTTTGAACAGTTTCCTATAACTAAAAGTTTCCTTAACATTAGAAACATCAAATCCTATAATATGCTAGAATTTCTAAAAGATGAAAATTGGGAAGCCATCAGGGTCAGTATCTTTGTCTCCTTCAAACGACATAAGATCTCTGTGAATTTCATATGAAGAGGGAATCGCTTGAAGGATACTATTTTGATTTTATGACACCTATTTGGGAATAGAAGAAACCAACTTCTCCTCATCAACCAAGCTAAGAAGGGGATCAACAGTGAGGAGAGAGGAAAAATAATTCATAATTTCTCTAGCAATGTCCTCATCCTTGAACACTTTACCATTGGTTGTTTTTGAGACAAAAGATTTGGTTGGATTCTCTATGTTTAAGAGTAGACATGTGGAAGAACTTAGTGTTCTTATCATCTTCCTTCAGTCAGATGGATCTGGATCTTTATCTCCAATAAGTTTCATCCTTTGCTATAATATCATGATACTTGACAAGAGTCTCATTCTCCTTATCCAACATATATTTAGAATAACCTTCTAGTTCAGTATTTATCTTCAATCTCTTTTATTTCCAATTGAATACTAGCTTTAGAGCTGAAAATATCTCCAAAAGACTCCCTGTTCTACTTCCTAGAATAGTCTTTGATATTTCTTGATTTTTTAACCACTCTAAACATAGCAATTCCATGCACCTTAATATTCCACCAAGATGTAAAGAGATCTTCAAAATTAGGCTGGTGCATCAACATTTTCTCAAATATGAAGGGAAAGATCTTCTTCCCAAAGAAAACCTCAACAGTAAAGATAATAGGAAAATGGTCTGAACCAATCAGAGAGAGAGAGAGAGTACGTTTACATATAATCGTACAATTTAAGAGCCTTGGCTAGCTTGACTTGGATCTATTGGAAACTACAATTGAAACAATTGTTGTATTGTCAGTGATGTCAAACCTTAACTAGTGAGACAATTTCTATCTAGGAGAGTACCATATCTATTGATTGATGAGGATTAGGGAAAAGGAGATAACAAGAGAACCTAAGGAAAGGTTGAGTTATTTGATACTTCAATGGGTACTTGATTAGCTAGCATATTGATAAGATAATGCATTGTTTATTTAAGTATGAAGAAAGACTGAAGACATAGGCTTAACCGAGAAAAAGTGTAGAAATATAGTTTAAGCTGAGTGATGTTAGTGTTGATCGAGCACTAGTATATGCAAAGTAAATTTAGTGTTGACTGAACATCAGTTTATGCTGAGCAATAGGAAATTGCCGAGTGACAGTATTTTTTGAGGAAGATAGTTTGTAGAGATGACCGAGTTACATAGTGATGACTAAGGAGAACACAGTATTGACTGAGTGTTAGTAATTTACATTTGGAGAAATAATGGAGATTCCCAACTAACATAATTAAATTCTTGGGATATGAAAATTGTGTTGATTATATTAATTGATTGTATCGATAATTTAATGCATGGTAAATCATTTTATTATGGATTCAAAAAGAAGTTTGAAGATGTGTCTAGAAGGAAGGATGAAGAGCATAAATGATGGAAGGATTTGACGGATCTGACCTAAACCTAAGATCTACAGAGGAGATTAAGTGGAAAAATATGGATCTACCTAACCAAAGAGGTATAAAGGAAAACCTAAGTGTGAGGTTACATAATGAGCTGAAGTTGTTGATGTTATTGACTGATAAGTGTAAGCAAAAGGTTGAATGTGAAATTGTGAAGGAGTTGATCAGAGTTGTGATTGCTTGAATTGAATTCTAAGAAGATCAGTGATGGAGATGGAAATGGAGCTCAATCAGTAAATCAACATATATGTGCCAAGTGGATCTATTATTTACAAAGTGAGTTGTATTTTTTCAAATCAGAAACTACTGTTACTTTCTAACCATTGTATCAATCTAAATCTTTGAATCAAGGTTGACCTAAAAATCATTGTATAAATCCTTTAATCAAGGTGGAATTCTAATGGAATGTAGTTAGACCCTTTAACCAGGCCACTTTTGACAGAGTGTTTAAATCCTTTAACAGGGTCACACCTAGTAGTGTATTTGTAAATCTTTAACATGGTTGGCTTTTCATAGAGCTCACTTTAGAAGAGTGAAAATATCAGTGACATGTTACAAAGTGGTTTTTCCCAAGTTTGGCTTCCACTATAAATCTTGGTGTTATACTTGTGTGAATGTTTTGATGTGAATGTTGTTATATTATGCAAGTTAATTACTTTTGGATAGTAGACTACATGTTATATGTTTTTTATATATACTTTAGAGACTGAGTTGTGTTGGTGATTAGATATGAGATTTTTGAAGTGTTTAAAAGTTCAATTGGTACATATAGACTTTAGAACAACTAATTCAGCCCCCTTCTCTATTGTTCTAAATATTCTAACAATTGGTATCAGTGTTGTCGGTGCTTATAGAGAAAATTTTAAAGGTACTTGAAGCTAATGATCAAGATGTATAAAAAGGAGGTATAGAAGTTGAACAAAGAGAACTTCCCTACATGGAAGAGTCTGATGAAATTGCATCTAGCTAGTATTGGTGATTCGGTGAAGTACTATGTGGAACATGACTATTTTATAGCTACTGCACCTTTGACTACCAAGGAGATGAAATAAAAATAGGAACACAATCAGGCAATGTTGGAGATTGCATCTTCCTTAAGCTATCATGAATTTGAAGATATCAAAGACTGCAATACTACAAAGAAAATGTGGGATACTCTTGCAACTATCTATGGCGGTGATACAAATGTACTAAGAGCAAAAGCTGAAAGCTTGAGAGGTAAGTTTGATGAAATGAAATGCAAGAAGGTGAAAATATTGCTTAGTACTATGGTAGAATTAAGGAGATAGTGAATGCTATTAGAGGAGCTAAAGGAACCATTGATGATGAGATTTTGATTAGTAAGGTATTGAGAACTTTTCTTCCTATCTATGCTATCATAATTTCTACAATTCAAGAATCAAGATGTAACCCTGGTAACGTTCTAACTCTGGAAAGTCTTGTTGGTAAGCTTACTGATTTTGAGCTATCTAACTATGATAACTACATTGTTCCTAATGTTGAATCTTCATTCAAGTCACAAATGGTTTTGCATAAGTCTAAAAGAGAAAAAGAAAAATGTGTGAAAAGTGACAGTGATAGTGATAGTGACACTTTTGATGAGGAACTAGATGATCTTGAGGCACTCATGGCTAGAATATTAAAAAGAGGAAATATAAAATATAAAGGCAAACTTCCTATAATCTATTTTTCATGTAACAAAGTTGGCCATATTGTAGAAAGATGTCCTCACAGGACTGCTAATGATGAGGAAAGAGAAAGCAAGTACAAGGATAAGAGAGATAACATATATCATCGAAGGTATAGAGACTAAAAGGACAAAGGTAAGAAATCCTATTATATTGATGAAGAGGAAACTGACAGTGACACTGATAATTTTGATATTGTAGTTTATGTTTCTATGAAGGATGATTCTGATGAAGATGAGAAAACTGCACTTATTTCTTATGTGAGTAAAGGTCATAAATGGATTATTGATAAGGGTTTCTCACATCACATGACTGGTGATAAAAGTAAATTTGAAACCCTAGATCATTACAAAGGTAGAAGTGTTAAGTTTGGTAATGATGTACCATGTTCTGTGAGAGGTAAAGGATCAATTAAGTTGACTAATAAGATCACATGTGAAAATGCCTATTGGATTGAAGGTCTTAACTACAATTTGCTGAGTGTTGCACATCTGGATAGTACTGGTTACCGAGTGGAGTTTCATCACAAAAAGGCTAAAATATTTGATGCCACTGGTGAACTAATTGGAAGTGGAGAACATACTAGAGGTAACTTGTTTTATCTAGACCTATCTGAAGAGACATGTTTGTTTGCACAATTTGATGATGTGTGGTTATGACATAAGAGGCTATGTCATGTAAAATTTGACAATATGGTAAATATTAGTAAAAAGAAGAAAGTTAGAGGTTTGTTGAGATTGAAGAAACCTGATAATGTGATATGTAAACAATGTCAGTTGGGAAAAATGACATAGTCTAGTTTTAAGAGACAGACATTTACTTCTAAAAATATTTTGGAATTAGTTCAACTGACCTCTATGGACCTATGGGTGTAAAAACTTACTACGGTGATAAGAACTTTATTTTGTTTGTTGATGACTATACTAGGATAGTGACTGTAATGTTTTTGAAAGAAAAATCTAATGCATTTCAGTTGTTTAAGTGGTATTTGGAAAAAATTTGAAAAAGAAATAGGTAGGAGCTTGAAATGTCTGAGATTTGATCGAGGTGGATAGTTTATATCAAATGAGTTCAATCTGTTCTGCAATGATAGAGAAAACAAGAGACAAATGTCTGCACTGAGAACACCTCCACAGAATGGTATAGCTAAGAGAAGAAACAAGTCAATAATGGATTGTGTAAGAACACTAATGATTGAGAAGAATGTTGCACAAAAATACTAGAGAGAAGCTGTAAGTAAAATTGCTTATACCATAAACTGAGTACAAATCAAGAAAAGTACAAATGCTACACCTGATGAGTTATTGCATGGATATGCACCTAATGTGAAATATTTTTTTTATCTTTAGGAGTAAATGCTATATACTAAAAGATAATTGAAATGGAAATTTTGATACAAAAAGTGATGAAGGAATATTCCTAGGTTATTCACTAAGAGAAAAGCTTATAAGTGTTTGAATTCTAAGACTAAGAAAGTTGTGGAAAGTTAAAATGTGAGAGTTGATGAATATGAAGAGAAGAATGAACAGGAAGGAAAAAAAGAACCTGAAGATTATAGATATTTTGTATACATGGAAGAAGGAGAGACAAGTAACACACCTACACCAGATGCAGAGTCATAGGTAAGAAATGTTGAGCATCAGGAGAATGTTGCTGAGCAATTAGAAGTAGAAATTGACAATTCACATGATAAACCTGAAGATCAAGGGAAAATAAATCTGAACCTACATTGGCACAATATTTAAGAAGACATCATAAGCCTGAGAAAATCATTGGAGACAAGGAATCTGGAGTCTTCACAAGAAGTAAGTTAAAAGACCTACATGTTTACTATGTGAGTTTGAGCCTAAGCTAGTAAAAGATGATTTACAGAATGAGGACTGGATTCAAGCTATGAATGAATAAATAGATCAGATAGAAAAGAATGATACTTGGAATCTGGTGCCAAGACTAGAAGACAAGAATGTTATTGGAACAAAATGGGTATTCAGAAACAAACTTAATGAATATGGACAAGTCACAAGGAATAAGGCAAGATTGGTATGCAAGGGTTATGCACAAGAAGATGTAATAAACTATGGGGAAACATCTGCTCCTGTAGAAAGATTAGGAGTCAGAACACTACTTGCATATGTTGCATATAAATATTTCAAAGTATATCAAATCGATGTAAAATCTACATTTCTGAATGGTATATTAGAAGAAGTATACATTGGACAACCTAAAGGATTTGTTGACCCAAGAAAGAAAAATATGATTTTCAAATTGAACAAGGCATTGTATTGATTGAAACAATCCCCTAGAGCATGGTATGAGAGGCTACACAATTATTTGATAAAGATTGGATTTAGAAGAACAGATGACAACAACAATCTGCATATGAAAGAAGAAGAAGGTAAAGGGATTTTGTTAGCTAAAATATTAGTTGATGATATCATATTTGGTGGAAAAGATTCCCTATGTCAGAAATTTTCAAATGAGATGCAAACTAAGTTTGAAATGTCTATGTTTGGTGAGATAAAATTCTTTGTTGGTTTACAAGTTTATCAGATATAGAAAGTTATCTTCATTACTCAATCTAAATATGTCAAAGACATACTAAAAACTTTTGGTATGGAGGACTCCAGACCAGTAAGTACTCCTATGGCTACTGGATAGAAGCTATCTAAAATTGATGATACTACTAAAGTGAATCAAACCCTATATAGATCCATGATTGAAAAGCTACAATATGTTGTCCACAATAGACCAGATATAGCCCTAGTAGTTGGGATTGTGGTGAGATTTTCTGCCAATCCTAAAGAAAACTATATGATGATAGTGAAGAGAATACTAAGATATCTGAAAGGGACATAAGGTTATGCATTGTACTTCAAGAAGAATGAGAAATTTTAACTGAGAGTTTACGCTGATACAGATTGGGAAGGAAATGTTAATGACAAGAAAAGTACAAGTGGTGGAGCATTCTTTCTAGGAAAGACATTAGTCTCCTAGACAAGCAAGAAGCAAAACTACATTTCCCAATCTACATCAGAAGTTGAGTATGTAGCAGCTGTAGTGAATTGTTCAAATTTGGTATGGATCAAGAAATTATTTAAAGGAATGAAAGAGGAAATCACTAAGCTGGTTGTTATTTTCTATGATAACAAAAGTGCTATCAACATATCAAAGAATCTAGTGATGCACAAAAAGACTAAACATATTATTATCAAGTATCATTACTTGAGAGAATTGGTACAAGATAAAGAGGTGAGAATGGAATATGTGAATACAAAGGAACAACTAGTAGACATATTCACAAAATCTTTACCTAAGGATGCTCATGAATATCTTAGAGGTAAAGTAGGGGTGATTCCCCTCATTGAGGCTACCTAGTCAACTAGGAGCACTGCATCAAATGTGCTACACATAATATCTAATAAATTAATGCAGGAAAGGTCACACTTTAGCAGCTGCCTAGAGCTGTGAGAAGTACAATAAAGCTGATAATTAGTCATAAGCAAGATGAAAGAGGGATAAATATTGTATATTGAACTGACAAGAAGACATCTACATGTGGAAGATGTAAGTGATAGATACCACTTTGGCATTATTGTCAAAGAGGGAGAGATTCAGATGAAAAAATAGAGATAGAAACATAGAGATATGATCCGAGATTCAGTGATAGTTGGTTGACTAAAAAGATTCAAAGGGAGTAACTGTGTGAATGGTCAAACAAAGTTGTTTTGAATCAGAATGAAGCTAAGGATATTATTAAACTTTCTGATGCACTGACAAAGCTTTTGGATAGTTTGGTGAATCGTGTGTTATTCATGTGGTGTTTCCATCATTGTGAAAGAGGGAGATTGTTGGAAAATGCAATTGAAACAATTGTTTTATTGTTATTGATGTCAAACCTTAACTAGTGAGATAGTTTCTATCTAGGAGAGTACCATATCTATTGGTTGATAAGGATTAGGGAAAAGGAGATAAAAAGAGAACCTAAGGAAAGGTTGAGTTATTTGATACTTCAATGGGTACTTGATTAGTTGGCACATTGATAAGATAATGTATTATTTATCTAAGTACGAAGAAAGACTAAAGAGGTAGGCTTAACCGAGCAAAAGTGTAGAAATCTAGTTTAAGCTGAGTGATGTTAGTGTCGACTGAGCACCAATATATGCCGAGTAAATTTAGTGTTGACTGAACATCAGTTTATGTCGAGTGACAAGAAATTGCCAAGTGACAGTATTTGCCAAGGAAGATAGTTTGTAGAGATGACCGAGTTATGCAATGATGACCAAGGAGAAGAACACATTATTATTCGAGTGTCAGTAATTTACATTTAGAGAAACAATAGAGATTCCTAGTTGACATAATTGAATTCTTGGGATATTTAAATCATGTTGACTATACTAACTGATTGTATGGAGAATGTAATGCATGATAAATCATTTTATTATGGATTCAAAGAGAAGTTTGAAGATGTGTCTAGAAGGAAGGATGAAGAACATAAATGATGGAAGGATTTGACAGATCTGACCTAAACCTAAGATCTACAGAAGAGATTAAGAGACAAAAGATGGGTCTACCTAACCAAAGAGGTATAAAGGAAAACCTAAGTGCGAAGTTACAGAATGGGCTAAAGGTGTTGATGTTATTGACTGATAAGTCTAAGTAGAAGGCTGAAGGTGAAACTATGAAGGAGTTGATTTGATTTGTGATTTCTTAAAGTGAATTTTGAGCAAATCAGTGGAGATTGAAATGGAGCTCAGTCAATAAATTAGCATATATGTGCGAAGTGGATCTTTTATTTGTAAAGTGAGTTTTATGTTTTTCAGATTTGAAACTACTATTACTTTCTAACCATTGTATCAGTCTAAATCATTTAATCAAGGCTGACCTAACAGTCATTGTATAAATCCTTTAATCAAGGTGGAATTCTAATGGAATATACTTAAATCCTTTAACAAGGTCACTTTTGACAGAGTGTTTAAATCCTTTAACAGGGTCACACCTAGCAGTGTGTTTTTAAACCTTTAATAGGGTTGGCCTTTCTTATAGCTCACTTCAGAAGAGTGAAAATATCAGTAACATGTTACAAAGTGGTTTTTTTTGAGTTGGGTTTCCACTATAAATCTTGGTGCTATACTTGTGTGAATGTTGTTATATTCTGCAAGTTAACTACTTTTGGATAGTGGACTACATGTTATATATTTCTGATATATACTTTAGAGACCGAGTTGTGTTGGTGATTAGATCTGAGATTGTTGAAGTGTTTAAAAGTTGAATTGTTACATCTGGACCTGAGAAAAACTAATTCACCCCCCTCTCTATTTTTCTAAATATTATAACATGATCAAATCATCTCCCATTGTCTTATTAGGCCAAGTGAACTTAAGGCCACTAAGCTCCAGATTAATTAAATTTTGTTGATTGATATAGTGTATAAGGTCAAACTTGATATCTTGTTGGTTCTGGCTTCCTCCAAATTTAGCCCCATCATTCAAGGGGGTGTTGAAGTCTCCCACGATTAGACAACTAAAATCCTCAAAATAATCCCTATTTTTAGCCTGATTATTCCAAAACTTATTTATGTAGTCTTATTGTTAGGATCATAAATGTTAGACATAACCTAGGAGAAGTTATCCCTAGTATGGTGAAACTTCACAGTGACCATATTATTATCAGTGATCAAAGGAAGATGAGATATTTTCATATGATTCTAAAGAAAAAAATTCACACTAAAGGCTCCTTCAGAACTTCTCCCTACTACACCACAATTTTTAAGAAGTTTTAAATTTTCCACTCTCTCTATCTATTTTAGTTTCTTGGACCATAACAATATCGGGTTTATGGCCCCTAACCATAATTCTTGAGTTATCTTTCTTGTGGAGGCTATTCAACCCTCAAATATTCCAAGAGGTGATCTTTATTTTTTGGTGTAAAATCCTAGATGGTATCTTTCTTCCCATTCACTATATTCTATTGTCTATCAAGTTCCCTCATTTTATTAGTAGATCTCCTTCCTTGAGAATGTCTGGGTGATCACACAACCTTAGATCTACCTCAGGTTACCATCCTAGATGAAGAAGAGGGGGGAAATATCTTCTCAGCCTTCTTCCTGAATCCATTCTTTTGAGTTGCAGTATAATGTCTCTCAAAGGAAAGAGAGAAGTCTTTCTTAGTTTTATCCTGATTATTGAATGAGAGGTTGTCTTTAGGAAGAAACAACTAGAATTTAAATCAATATCATCGAGGTCTATAGATAGAATGGACTCCCCTCCACCCAAAATAGTGCAATTGTAAGTATCATTAAAGAAATCCTTCAAGTCATCTCTCTCTGATTCAGAGGAATATTTAACTCTTGAAATCAATCTAGTTGGGCTTCCTGCACTTTCTCTAGTTTCCTTAGGATCCATGTCTTCCTAGGTTTTAGACTCTTCATTTTCTTTGATTTCAACCTCTTCATGGTCAGTATACTCATGTGATTTGAGATTTCCCTCATCCTTTTTCAAATATTTATCATTGTAGGCCGAAGAATCCAAAATCCAAAATCCCTCATCTTCACCAATCTGGCTTAATGCCAAGAATGGGTTCTTGTCCTTTACTGCATTGTTATTGGTAGTGGATTTTTATGAGGTTAGAGATTCCTTCGACAAGCCCATCAGAGATAATATCTCCATTAGCTTCGTGTGTTGAAGTAATAAGTTTAGTAAGTTTACTAAATAATTCCTTTTCGGAGGAGGTTACAATCAATAATGAGCAACAATTTGGAAGAAATATAAAATAAGACAATAAATGTAACTCATTTACAAATTTCAAGTCTCAAGGATTCCATGATGTCACACAACGTATATATAAATTAATCTATTAAGAAAAATTCATAACATAATCACGTGATATACCCTAGGTTCATTTTAAAATCCAAATTGAAGTATTCATAATCCTTTACTTAATCGTAATGAAATGAAATTAAATCATTAAGTACACTAACATTTTCATTTCAAATGAATAGTAAGATACACTCATTATGTCAATATAACCAAAGATATAATCTATAAAGTACAAATGATATCTCATGGCATACATAATAATGCAACTTCCACTACACGTGTCACAGGGATAGTTCAATAATACCATAAAAGTACATGTACATTTTCTTAAAATCAATGTCACTAACCAATACATAACATGGAATACAAGATATACATCTCATGAGAAAGTCTCCAACCAAGATAGAAGTAGCATCGAGGATCATCCAAGCATAAAGTCACAAATGTCATATCTCAATGGTTATAGAATCACTACCACCCGACCACATGGAACTAAGAACTCCAGTCCCACCGTGCTAAGGAGATATTACCAGGCCTCACTCAAAGAAAAATTCAAACAAGAAAGACTAATCCAATGGTACACTAGATAAAATGGTAGTAAACAATATATGGTTATCAAGTAAAAATGATCATGACACAAATCAAGTTTACCCAAATGGAACGTAGGAACCTATGATACCTATAGGGAAATTTGATCACATGATTCAACTCTAAGGTCATCTCGTAGCCTCTCTAGACCCAAGCCCCTAGTGACTCTATGTGGTATTAGTAGTCCTTTCGTAAAGAGAAGGAAAGTTAACTATGCCATACCTAAATGTCTCTCTAAACAGGAAAGCATCCTCTCCCACTCCCATCCTAGCCCGTACTAGCACTCAAGGCATGGGTGAGGCACAATTATCTTTTAAATGTTTCTATCCTAATAAGTTTATTAAGTTATCACTTATTAAGTCAATTTACAAAGGATACCCAAGCAGACACTTTAGGGCTCCGACACCTCCAAAGTAAGCCACTTTCCCTCTACGCTCCTAGATAACCTACCCTAATGCTCCAAGAAAAAGAACCGAAGGGAAAGAAAAACCAAAGTCATAAAATATTTCCATAAATTAATAAACCATGAAAGTCATCATTTAGACAAGTGTTGCAACTTAATAAACAAAACATCAACCTATACAAGGATCCAAACTATCCATCCCATACTGAACATCTCAATAAATCAAATACCAAATTTCATAGTTCAAATTGGAAGATCAAAAGCATCAAGAATCTCTCTCGAAACTTGGAGTAAAACATAATCCACAAAGATCATCATAAATGTAGAAACAAGCTGACCATCTTAATTATGACTCAAAACAAATAATGGTCATCACCTTTTCGTGGTTAAATAACATAAAGGTCAAGGACTTAATAGAAACCTGAAATAAATCCAAGATAAACCCAAAAATAATACTCTTATAATCCAGACACCAAAATTGTTATAAATTTATTACATATGAACTCAAATGTGAAATAATTAATTTCATAAAATAATTTAAAGTTCAAAAGATAAGATTCTGCCTATGACATCAATCTATCCTAACTGACCTTATTCAATAAGGCCAAATAATAATCCAATAACAATACACTATATTATGAAATCCACCCACATCAAAATTCAACTAAAAGTAATATGAACATTTAATTTACTGTTATAAATTAATGTCAAATTTTTATTATATAAACTAATTTATTAAGTATAATTACTAATTGATAATATAATTAAATTCCAATAACCATCAATAAGATTTACCTTTATAAATTAATTTATAAAGTTCCATATATAAATTAATTTATTAAATATAATTACTAAGAAAATATATAATTAAACTAAATTAAAATAAATCTCAACTATAAGTTCCACTTGATTATGACATTCCTTTTTGTTATCTGTAGCCCAATTAGAATCTTCTTTCTTCTTCATTTTCCATATAAAATTTAATGCACATACCCTTGTGTTAAAAATACACCTTTATAAACACACACACACACACACACATATATATGTGTGTGTGTCTATATATATATATATATATATATATGTATATATATATATATATATATATATATATATATATATATATATATATATATATATATATATATATATATATACGTATATATATAATATATGTATATATATACGTATATATATATATGTATATATATATATATATATCTATGTATGTAGAGATATACGTATATATATATATGTATATATATACGTATATATATATATGTATATATATATATATATATCTATGTATGTAGAGATATATATATATATAATATATATATATATATATATATATATATATATATATATATATATATATATATATATATATATATATATATATATATATATATACTTATATCTCTACATACATAGATATATATACATACATATATACATATATATATATATACATATATATATACATATATATATACATATATATATACATATAATG
>BSBK01014611.1:0-42500 GCA_027943335.1 Chamaecyparis obtusa | reverse complement strand
CTTTTGAAAAAAAGTTATATTTTTAGAAATCAGACTCCATTCTACACTCTTAGAAAAAATAAGTTTTCATTTTTTATTAGTTTTCAACAATTTTTTAGGGGAGCATGCTCAAATTTCATGTTTTTAGGATGTGTCCACTTTGAAAATTTATAAAAAATCATATGTTCATAAAAAAATAGCTAAGAAACTTGGGGCAAATTATGTGGTGTTAGCTAACTTCTCATTGTGGCAATTAAAAAAATTCAATTTTTTTTGACATTTTAAGGAGAGCGCATTAGACACTATGTTATATCTTTTTGCAAAAAATGAGACCACTTTATGTGCTCCTTTTTGGGGCCTTTAATATAAACTATTTTTTTTTTTAAATAGCATTTAGAAACTATATTCAGAGTATTACAACTCTTGTTCTTGTTGCATCATCAATTTTTTTGTTTAATTATCTTGATTTTTACAAACTTTATGATGCAAATACTTGATGCTTTCATGTTATTCATTTGATCAAAATGCTTTTCAATGGGCGATATAAATAAAAAATGATATAGTTACAGTTATACAATAATGATGATAAATCATGTACAAAAATAACTAACCTATTGTTATGTAATACACCAACATTCCCTCTGTTATTACATTAATCTGAACAAGAGTGGATGTTGCAAAGTTTTTAAACCAACCCTCTGGGGACTTTGATGAATCACCTTCACCAATCCTCCTCCTCACTCTATAAACACTGAACTAACTACACCAGTGTTTTTCCCGACCATGCTTGGTCAATTAATACCAGACTTTCTGCATCAGTGGTTCTCATGACTGAAAAACTTGAAGCTATCTACATAACATAACTGTCCCCACCTCCCCTGCACAATGAGACACATTTACTCCAAAATTCAACATCTCCGAGTGTGTCTAATGCCTCCTCTAGTGGCGAACATAGGATGCCTTTCTTCTGAAAGTTCACATCTCCTCCAAGTGTGTCTAATGCCTCCTCAAGTTTTGTAGAAATTACATCTCCTCTACTACACAAATCACCACTGACATGCCTGTATATGAGATGCCTCTCCGCTTAATGTCCACATATCCTCTGAGTGTGTCTAATACCTCCTTAAGTTCTCAATAAATCATATTCAAATCCTACCACTGGCTCCTTGAAGGTACAATCATGATGCCAAGCCCCCTCTTTTCTTCAGAGACAAATATGCCAAGCCCCAACTTTTCATGGACATAAATAAGTTTCTTCTTATGAAATGAATCATCCCTAAGAAAGAATCTAGCTTGGGATGATGGAAAACCTCCTTCCTCTGTTGCCTCCACCCTCCTATCTCTTTTCTATTTTTTAAAGCACACATATTTCATCAATTATTGTACCATGAGGTGGAATTTCACCATTAGATGAGTCATTTGTATGTACTACAAATCCACAAAAGTGTGTCTCACCTTCAGTTGCAACAAAAGTTGTATCTTTCTTGAACTTTCCGTCGATGAGATCTTTGACTTGCTGAATGCAATTCATCTGCACATGTCCATTTTTATAACAATAAAATAATTTGAATCTTTTCTAGTTGAAATGTTATAATTTTTCCTAGCAACCAAATCACATTCCTCAACAATTTGATAACCCTTATTAGCTCTACTTCCTTGATCAGTTAGAGAAGAAATTATTTTTTCTAAGCTAGGGTTCATTTTATTCAAAGTGAAAACAATATGATCAAAGCTTGATGGCATACTTCTTATTAATATTTCCTTGGCATCATGATTATCCTTGATTCATCACTTTCCAACAACAACACAACATTCTCTTCATCAAATGGGTCCTTGCAGGATGTATCCTTCCTTATGTATGACCTAATCTTCCCCCATCAATCAAACAATCAATCTCTCTCCTTGGCAAAGGATGTTTTATGGTTTTATCACTTGATCTTGGATTTGGTCATTTGGATCCTGTTTATCTTTTGAAGCTTCTCATTGTTCCTCTCCTCAAAGTTGCCACGATCCTTTATATCATCATGCATTGCGAATGAGGGCACTTTGGGGCAAGGTCTTTTTATCATCTTGTTTCTACTTGTGAGTTAGTCGGATATGACCCTTGCACGTTGCACATGTGATCTTTTGGGTTACATGGTGCACATGGGAAATATCATTTATTTGTGGGTTCTCCAACATCGTTTCCACTATGCCTCCTCCTAGATCCATGTGTGATGCTGGGGGCAACCCTTGCATGTCTTTTTGTATCAGTCCTCTACAATGCTAGTGTCAAGGCCTTGTGGTCCTCATAACCTTGGCTGGTCTCTAATGTTTCAATATCAAACTAGGTTTTCCTCTCCACATTAACACAATGAAATCCCCAAGTCCCAGTAGCTGCATATAGATTAATCTTGCATCCTTCATCTTGCATTCATGCATCTTTTCATTCCTGCATCTTTGGTCATGATCAAACTTCTATTTATCCTCTACCCCATCTCATTCCTCCCCCTTTTCCTTCCTGCTTGCGTCCTTTTTGAGAAAATTCCACAACGCTTGTTCTTTGCATTATTTTCTCAAGGGGGCACAACCACTTACCATATAATTCTTGTCTGGGGCATCTTATTTTCTTGTATTTGATGCAACGCCACTTGCAGCGTCACATCAAAGAGGGGAAAAATGTAGACACCTAAAAATCCAACTTATTAATTAAATTTATTTTAATTAATAAAAGTCCTGATGACATCATAATTATTTAACTAATTAATTAATTAATTATTATTGTCATTATTCCCTCCCCTTTTAATTAAATTTATTTAATTAAAGAACCTTTACCAAAAATATTTAAATCTAATTTAAATATTTATCCCTCCTAATTTATTAAATTGTCTCAACCAAAAACCTTTTTAAATAAATAAATAATTTATTTAAAATCTCCAAATCCTAGATACCTTCTAGAATTCCCTAAACCTATCCTCTCATCCATAATCACTCCCTAATCTGGCTTAAGGGGTGATTCCTAATCCTCTTAGCCTAACCATCTCCCTTTGACCCAAATTCAACACCCTCATTAATGAGCCTTACAAACTCATTAATGACCCCTTACACCCTAATGGCTCTTACAACCTTATTAATGAGAGCCAATCTCCCCTCTTCCACTCTTGTTCCCTTCACACTTCCCTAGTGTTTCTCACACATGTGTGAGCAACCTTGATTCCTTCAACCATTTGTGCCCATCCTTATCTCTTTGACCCTAAACCCTAACCCTTGATCCTAAACCTTAACCCTTAATACTAAACCCTAACCATCCTTCCTAACCCAAGGCCTTCCTCAAAATATATAAATAGTCCCCCTTCCATGAGAAAATAATAAATCACTCTTTCATTTCCAAGCATTGTTATCATGTTCAATTATCTCTAGAATTTCATATCATGTTAGGATTGTTAGCTTTCTTTCATGTTTTCAATTTTATAACTCATCATAGCATAGCTTAATGGATTAACCTTAAATTTTATTTTGAGCATTTGAAATCATTTTCAATTCATAACACATCCATACTTAAGGTAAAATGAAGCTTGCATTCCATCTATTTCTTAGAATCTCATTTTCATCCATTGCACCCATTGGACCCCTAGGGGAAAAACTGGTTCCCTATACCAGGTTTTGTACCAATTTTGGGGTCTCCATGGCTTGTATATGGTCTTGATAACTTTATCTCTGCATTGGGGATACCCTCATTGTGATTGGAGAGCACATCCACATCCCTCTCAAATGAGAAAATCAAATAGGGCTTAGGTGCTCTTGTTTTGGCTCAATCCAAGGTGGTGTTCGAGAATAGTTTTACTATATGTCTTGTATGATAGATTAGGACTAATGTTTGAATGTCTTAGTGTGCTCTTGATAGGTTAGGTTCACAAAAATCGTAATGGGTTTGTTCTCATGTTCCATGATTTATTACAATTGTTGATCTGTGCATCTTTTTTGTTGGTCTTTTATGATAATAATAGATATATCATATTATTATTTTTTATGTAGATATAATAGGGTGAACCCACAATAGTGGGTTACACTTTTTTTCTTGAATGGACACTGAACTCTACATTTTGAAAACAAAAATCAGATTCAAATGCATATTGTCATTAAACCGTTTGAAATCAGAAGATGAAGTAAATTGAGTCTTATAGGATTTTCTCTCTAGATTCTAAATATATTTTTTATTTTTATTTTTTATTTGATTTGAATTATTTTTTCTTTCTCCCATGAAAACTGGCATGTTGCTGAAAACCTCATTTTCAAAGAGTTACATTATTTTCATAGAGCATAACTTTTTTTTCTAGAATATATATCAATGTGATTCTTTCAAAATTAGTTTTGTAACATCCATACGGAGGGCATGCAGTTGGTTTGATGATATTATCATTATTATTTCATATTTTATTAATGTTTGAAGTTGACTAAACCATAATTTCGGCATACCTTGACTACATAGCTTATAACTTGTTGTGTATTTGTCCAATTTCATTTTTTTTATTTATGAAAAGAGAACTTAAATACCAAGGGCATGGATATTTTTTAGAATTTTTTTTCTCTCATTTACTAGTTTTCCATAAGCGTCAAACATAGAGGTACACATACGGTGAAATATCTATGTTTAGTAAAACTAAAAATACAAATTCATAATAAACTTAATATATATTAACATTATAATCATTGGAAATATTTTTCTTGCTAGTACCATACTACATAGATAGGTTTCTTAAATTGATTCATTTGATCTCCCAAAAGATAAAGTCAAAGTGATTTTTTGTTAGCATTTTAATAGGTGCGAAGGAGACTCCATTGCAGGTATGAATGAGGAGTATAGAGGTTATATCAATGTTTTTTTTAATCTAAGAGGCTTTGAGGTAACCATTTGTAATTAATTCCTTCAAATGGAACCTCTCAAGGCTTAAATAATCATATTTTATTAAAAATGTGTGATTTCAGCAAAAATCAGCATGTCTAAAAAAGTGTAACCCACTATTGTGGGGTCACCCAATATTTTTTTTAAAGTATGTTAATGCAACTAATTTTAAAATCTTAAAGAAGCATAATCTTCTATCACATTTCATTGATTAAACAAATTTCATTTTAGATTTGTACTTGATTCTTATGTATTGGTTAGTAGGTTACCTTCATTTACCAACGAGTTTTATTCTTAAAAAAATAATATATATTTTATAGTTTAGCAATAAGAGGAATTTTATTATATGATATAAATAAAAGATCATTTTAAATCTAATAGTCATTTAGATATCCTTCTTGAGACATCTATTTTTTGAACCAATTCATCATATCTTTTGACATATTTTGTATAGATTTGATATTTCACTTCTAAATTATATAATACAATTAGACTTCGCAAGGCAAATTTCAATGATTATAGAGATTAATAAAGTAGTTTATTTTTAATGGTTGAGATTTAGTTTTTCATGAACTTTATTTAAGGGAAGGTTTCTATGTACATACGTTCTAACCTCTCCACCAATATAATTATATAATACCTCTCATCGTAGTTACCTTAAAATTGACATCTCATCTTTAGATAGATGTATTTAAGATATCTATACTAGAGATAAGAAAATTTCACTTTTACTTTAGAAAAATCAGACCATTCTTTTATTTTATTTTTATTTTTAAAAATGTAATAACTTTTAATATTTGGGTTTTTTCTTCATGTTAGAGCTTAGAGCTATGCAAGAAAAACAAATATAATTAAAAGAAAAAAACTATTTTTTATGGGTTTTTGTTTAGGATAGATTTATACAAGAAAAAAAAATCATAAGAAAGACAACTTTGCAAAAATTATATTCTTAAATTTAATTTAATTATCTTGTTGCACAAAAAGTTCTTGGAGGACTTAATTTAAATATATATGCTATTTTTGTGGTTAAGGACTGTCTTTCGGAAAATTTAACAAAATATCCTTGTCACATGATTTTTTACTTTTTAACCCATAGAATATTTGTTTGAACAATATATTATTTTTAATAGTTTCATTTATAATACTATTTATTTCAGATTTTAATATTTTTGTATTAAAAAATAAATATAAGCTCTAATTAGTGTTTATGAATACAATCAGACCATTATACTCTACACTTACTAACTAGTTAGTCAATAAACTATATATTGTGGGCATCGCCCACCACAAAGATCATGTCTCACATCATTAAAATTTTTATTGTTGCCTATGTCTAGGAATGACTTGCTACTCCCACATTTTATTGCACATATAGGTCACTTCTTTCTTTGATCCCCTATTAGCAAACTTCAACGCCCAATCTTTCTTTTATGTGGAAATTAATTATGGCCTGGGTTCCCATAGTCTAGTATAAAATGTTTGTTGATTTCTCTTCTATCCAAGCAACTACATTCTTTCTTAATTTTTCCCTTTGGATTGATAGGAATATGTTTGTTTGGTTTTGAAATTTTAGCAAGATGATTGGGAGTTTTTTTTATAGGAACACAACATCTTTCTAAAAAATACGATAAAAAACTAAGGGTTAAAAGAAAGAAACTCATAGAGGGAAAATATTGAGCTCTTACTTTATCAAAAAATGAATGTTTAAAATGGAACAAAAGAGGATTAATAAAATAAAATAATAGAGATTAATATGTATTCCCTTACTTTATCACTGTAATACCCTGGCAAGGAACCCTTAGAAACATAGGGTCAAATATGCACTTAATATTTTTGTTTTGAAACATAAAGATACAACATCAACTAAAAGTGCAGTAATAACCAAAAATAATATGAAATGATAAAGAACAAAGAGCCTGAAACAATCTTACACAAGTGGAAGACTAAATCACATCCAAAGGTTCGAAGACAATCCCAAGACAAGCATAAATGACAAACTCACATTCATGCCACCATGTGAGAGTCCATACTTCGTCCATGAATCTCATGGGTCATATTGGACTATTATCAACTTTCGCCAATCAAGGAGACAAGTTCATTCTCAATTGAGTTCAATCCAATGCTTCATTTTAAGACCAATATAGGAAAAATGATTATAATTATATCATGCAGAATCAAAAGATCAACTGTGAATACTTAAAAACCATCCTGGGGATAAAGAGTATCCAAATATAAAATAAATTTTTGACAAACCCTCAAGAATTACTAATTATCATAGATGCACTAAAATGTATGTACTAAAATAGAGAACATATGCACTAATTTGGTTAATGTATGCACTATAATTGGTTGTATATATGCTAATGTATTCCTCATATGCTCTACGATAATTGACACATGTGCTAAAATAGAGAGTGTTCTACTCTATTATGCATATATATGCTACATTTCCCTTGGATTACACAAAATGAATTAAAAACTATTCTAAAAGGGGTTTACTCAGTCCCGTGACTAGATAGGCTTGCCGACACCAATGTATGGCTAAAATACAAGGCTTGATCCATATTCAGGAGTACCAGACACAAATCAAGGTTGTATTCCCTTGATAGTAATAATTGAATAGAAACATAAAGGAAACTAATCTAAAGAGAATAATAATAAAACACACACACACACATTTATATATATCAATGAAAATAGATGTAAGGGATAGCAAGGAGCACTCAATGATTAGAATATCTATCTCTGGAAGAGTCCACCATCTATGGGTAAAAGTACAAAGCTGTGTCACACTTTTATAAAGGAAAAGGTCAACAACACACAAAATTTTTAACTTTAACGACATAAAAATGACATTTATGTTTAAAATTTGGAGATGATGTAAACTAATGAAATGTGTAAAAGTGGATGAAGTTTATGCCTATAATTTTTTTAATTTTTTTTAAACAAGAATTCACATAGTTTTTAAATTTTTTAAGTCCATTTTTTACTTGCTGAAAAGTGCTGAAAAATGAGGGTCTTGTCTGCACCAAAAAAGTATATACAAATAATCTTTTTTTCCTTTGATTTCAAAATATGTCATAGATAAAATGTACAGCTAGTGCAGAAAAGAAGAATAATTAGTTTTCAATTTATATTTTCTTTGTTATAACTACTCAAAGTCGAACATACCTAAAATCGATAGTTTTCATCTCGCGTCAAATTTCCCCTATCAAATCTACACCATTCAGAAAATAAATTACACACTCTTAAAGATAACTCTCTCCTCTAGTGTTAAATACAAATTTTCAATTTTTTTGATAAGTTTTACTATTTTTTTCTATTTTTGAAGCATCTTGTTCTCGAATGTTAAAATACCTACTTGCAGTATTTTGAAATTATAATATATTAGATCTACTTAAAATACTATAAAAATTATATAATGATAATCTTGACTCTATGCTCTAAAAAAGGGTATTTTTATATTTGTAAAAAAATATCATTAAAAATAGTAAGAGTTATTGAAACATCATTTTTCTGAAATAATTTTATTTCTTTAGTAATTGTTATAAAACATGCATTTAATAGATATTTCCAATTGGAAAAGGTGAGGAACTTATCTAACTTAGCTAGAATGAATCTAGCTAGACCATATGTTTGATAAAAAATAATTTTAGTTATAAATACTCAAATTCAGTTGTGCTGATAAGTTGTCCTGAAACGTGACACAACTTTGTGCTTTTACCCTATACATTGGTCTCTAGAAGTGTTATAGTGCAACACCAACCTACCACGTAGAACTCTTAGGCCCACCTCACCATTCTCGTGGAGATAGTAACCCAACCACAACCATAAGGTACACTCACACATGCAAGAATGGCTAACACAAACACCAATCAAATGTGTAGCTTAGGGAGTGACATAGAGGTTCCAATGCAACTCACACATGCAGATACAATAAGAAAAAAGTACAAAGGTTTATACTCAAAGCTATCAAGGCTATAGTGCAGGGACTCATGGTGGAGTGTCATCACTTGGCTCATGGTAGCCCAAGTAACATCAAATATTCGATCAACATTTGCAGATCACCAGGCTCAGTTAGCATCTTAGATCAACACCCTCGTGTGGCCAGATACAATACCTTCTATCAATTTTCTTGGATGAATAGGCATTGAATTACCTTCTATCAACACCCCCAAGTGGCTACGTAGTCAATTACACTTATTAATGTGTTTTTAACCCAATTAGTTTGTTATGTTCATTGAAAAGGCTGAATAACTGAGAGGGGGGTGAATTAGATATTCTGAAATGATTTTTACAAACTTTATTGAACCGGTACAAACATAAACCATTTAGATAATTAAGATGATAAAAAATTGGAAGAGAAAGAATAATAAGTACCATAACACTAGATATAATGTGGAAACCCAAGATGGGAAAAACCACGGAGAAACTAATTATCTTGAAAGTAAACATTGGTTAAGGTGATACTAGTGAAGGTTATTTTAAAAAGGGATCACTGTCAATTTTCTCACTACAAGTAGGATCACTTTTAGTTGGGCTAACTTCCTCGATACAAAAGATTTATAATAAAATGATCTTATAGAAAAAAAAATGTGAAGTGATAAAGTTGCATTGGCATATGCATGAAATAGTTCTATTTCAAACTAGAGCAGTATCTGATTATAGTAGATCTAGTTACAAATCTTCTTCCAACACTTCTTTACACTTTTACAAAATTGAACACTTACTTTTGTTGCAATCATTAACTCTATCTTCACAATAAACTTTGGTCTTTTTATTTCTACTCACATAGTTCACAACTAATGATGCATAATCATACTTGCATTTTACCACCAAAAAAATTACATGCACTCTCTAGATATCAAATACAAAATAGTTTCCACATATATATACATCTAATAAAATAAATACATATGTTGGCCTAGCCACAAAACATGTTATCTTAAGTTACAAAAGATATTACAATATAGTTTAACACGCTAGCACTGGACCTAAAACATAGGTCATACATATGGGAAATTGATGCCATGCTACCATAGGACCTAAAGAGAGGTCATAGGCAGGATAAGAATGTTACATATCATAAATACTAAAATATAAGTATATTATAGGGTCGATAGAAGTGCCACAACCAAGACCATGTCTTGATTTACAAAAAAATTGAACCCGCCGATGGATAGAGCTATATAGAACCTGTATAGAAATTGAATATGAATGTTATAAAAAAAACATATGATATTCTGCATGAATTTATATGTAGTAGGGATACCTAGAAGAAATTTAAAACACAACAACCAAATTCTATCCATCCAAAACTTCATATTTCTGTGTTCACTAAATATCATAGATGTACCAAAAAGACATATTTTAATAATCAGAACAAAGATAGTCATCATCATAATCCATTACGAATTTTTTTTTATAGAATGAATTTGATCTACACAATATCAAAGCAGAACCAATAGAAAACCAACTAGTACATACATACAACTGGTATAGTGGTTTCAACATCAATGACAACAATTCTAGCATCTTCTCAATACTCTCAATAATGTTATCACTTATTAAGAACTTCTTCACGTGGCCTATACTACCCACTCACGAGTCAGGATCCACATAAGAAGCCACTCTACTCAACTACCCAAACAATAGTCTCATATTTTTCTACAACAAGGCATAAGAAAAGTAATGCAATGCAACAAAGAAAAAGCCATAAAAGACTCTCAAAGTCATAAAACCATAATGGAACATGGAAAACTCAATTGGTCTCAAACCAAGAGCATGAGTCCCTTTCCCGATCTCGATATGGCACACTCAATGTTCTCATGATGTAATATCAAACACTGATATCACTTAATCAAAATTTAATTACAATCAAGCATTAAAAAATAACAACAAAGGAACATTTCATTTAAATATAAAGAATTAAACTAATCATTTATGAAAATGAAACATCCAACAAAATATAAGGAACAATATAAAAAGGAGTTAGATCTAATCATCACAATATATAATCCAATGTTCTCAAATGTAAAATACACCAAATATCATCATAAAGAATCATGTCACATAAATAGCATCATCATGCAGATATGATAAAAAATGTAAACATCAAAATAGTCTAATCAATAAGTAGGAGAAATTTTCCATAGCAATTCAAATTGTGATATTGCTATCAGGATTTTTAAATGTGTAGTTTTTTGAGTCAAAATCATTGACTCATGTTTCATGAGTAGTGGTTCCAATGAACCCATCTCTCATGAGAATAAATGGAACACTTAGCACTCATTGCATCTAGGTGATATCCATATAGGTGAAGTGACCTCCTAGGAAGTCCTGATACTTCACCGAGCTATGAGAATCACTTAGATGCAATGAGTGCTAAGTTATTCATTCATTCTCATGAGAAATGGGTTTGTGTGAACCACTACTCATGAAACATGGATCAATGAGTTTGACTCCAAAAACTACACAATTGAATCCTGATAGCAATATCACACTAATCTAATCATCTAACACATCTATGATACTGGAAAGAAAAATAATGCATTGTCATCAAATGAATCTCACTATGTAGATAATCAAAGAATAAAAAAAGAGTCTATCTCATTTCAAAATAATCATGGAATAAAATGCAACTAAGGGAGGAACTACAATTACAAAAAAAAAATATATCCAAACAAAAAGAGCCCAGTACTCATGTTAGAAACTATAATAAGATCTTCAACTAAAAGTAAAATAAAATAATTTTTAAAATAAATTAAGACTAATATCTCTTTAACTGTTGGATATTTATGAGATATCATGCATATATGTGCTAAAATTGATGTTTTGTCATCGATGTCAACATATTTCTTTTTTTTTTTTACAATGTTCTTGGTTTGTTCAGTGAAGAGTTAGGATCAATATGGCTATTGTATTATAGATCATAAGTTGTGAATTTATAGATGAAAGAATGGATGTCTATAGTTGGCCTATGTCAACTTACAAAGGTCGCTAACCTGGTGGTAATTTTAGGATGTCTATCATTTATAGAATATTTTTGGTTGCTAACCTGGTGGTAATTTTAGGATGTGGATGTGTGTCCTCAACTCAAATGGTTTATGATTTGGATGCTGGCAGACTATTTTTATTGAGTGACAGAGGTTGATGTTTGGTGTTCTTGATGAACAATGCAAAGATAGTTATGAATTCTAAGACAAAGTTATTTATGTTGTTGATGTTGAATTTCATGTTTCTTTCCAATATTTTTAGATCATGTCCTATTCATGTTGTTGGATTGTATTGGGTTATGTGATCAGATTCAGTGATTTTCTTGTGGCGTGTTGATATTTTATTGTTCTTGTTTGACTTGGTGGTGTAGCATGTTGTGAAGGATTGTGGCATGATTTGTAGATCTGAAGCATGTTCAATGATGAAGATTTGGGTCCTAGATATATATTTTCTGACATGTATTGGATCACATTAATGTTTGTACTATAATTGGTCAAGTATTTGTGATTGAGGTGTTAAGGTTGATGTTGACCTTGTTTATGATTTCAAGGTTGATGAAATGTATTTAAAGATGTTATCAATTGTAATTGTAAAGTGGTAGAGTGGATGTACATGTGTTTTGTGATGAGGCATCAGTGGAATCTATAATTGAGACAAAGATTTGTTGTACTTCATCAGAGCTTTATTGGAATATCAGAAATGATATCAATCAATTCATAAATCAATGTACTATTGTCCATAGTGGATTTTAGTCCATTTGGGGTTGTAGCCCTTGTTGTATTCTCAGGGTTGTTATCCTCTATTGTATTTGAGCAGTGAGCTCTATGTTGTAAGCCTAAATGCATGTGTATTCCCCTTTGTGCCTTTAACAAGGTTAATTTTCTAGTACACCATGTGGGTTTTATCCCAATCATGGTTTTCTTCCTTAATCGGGTTTCCACGTCAAAAATTTTGGTGTTATGTGTTTTGATGCTTTATCATTCAGTGCTTTAATATTTATCATTCAGATCTAATTTTTAAGGGTAAGTGTTGGATAAATTTTTGAGATTTGGACACAATTGATTTAACCCCCTCCTCTCAATTGTGTGTGCTTCTTTGTTCTAACATTTAACATATGTGTATAATATACTAAAAAATATTATATTTTTCTAAAAAATAATATTCTTGCATATTTTCAATATTGATACTATATTTGAGATATTTATACTAATAAGTATATTCTTAAGAGGCTTTCAATATTTATTTATTTAGAATTATTTAGATATTTCTCCACTTTATTATAAATTATTTTATTTTATTTGAAAATATATAAAAAAAAAAAAAAATAATTAAAAATAAAACACCATTAGATGATTATTCTTGGCTTTTTCTTTGAGGTCCTACCTAGTTGGTGCTGGTTGGTTAGTCCGTTGCTAAGAATTTCCAAGGGCCCGATCTAACTTTTTCTTTTGGTTAAGGGGGTTGTCTGGGCTTTTCTTGCCTATGTTGGAGCCCGATTCTCTCCTTTTTCTCTTCTTTTTGGGCTCTTTTTGGTTCTCTTACATTTCTTCCCCATGATGTTCCTATGGAGGTGGAGCTCCCCCTTTTGTGTATTGGAGTTTTACATTAATCAATTTAGTTTTTTAGGTTTAAGTTAAATTAGATATAATAAATGTTAGTAGTTAGAAACAAATTAGTTTGGAAGTTATGAACCTGCAAGGTGGTTTGTAAATGGAATAAATGCTTTATATAGCCGATATAATTCAATGTAAAGATATCAAATGAAAATACAATCGAATACATTATTTTTGAATTTTCTCTGTCATATGGTATTAGAGAAGGCAATACTTAATGTGGCAGCAGTATGATTTTGAAGAAGGTTATTGGGAGATGACATTCCATGAATGTTGTGTTTCATGGATGATTTTACAATGCGTTGAAACTTTTGACAGAATTCTGAAATAGAGATGTTAAAGTTCGTAGTGGAAGAGTGGCATTGAAGCTGTGTTCAGAACCTTTCCCATGTTTGCATCTCCATCAAAACTGTCGGTCCAAGCAAATAATTTTTGGGAAAATATGTTTGCCACATTGCACTATTTCTGGTAGGGTCTGGTTGCCTAAGAAGTTTTGCGCTTGAAGCCCTTCAATAGTGGTGGAGATCAAACATAACCCATGCCATTACATTCCATTGTGTTTGTGTTGGAATTTGATTTGAACCGTTGGCTATCCTAAGTTTCAAGTTCAGTCAAGATCTTGCCATATCAATTGATCTGTTGCCATAACTCCTACTTGCAAAAAATAGTGATTGAAGCATTTTATATTTTGTTTATTTGATTTGATGCCCATATCTTAAATGATGATCTGAAGTAGCAGTATTTGCAGCATATAACAATGTGGATATGAGCCATACTTTATATTCTAAGTTCAGAAATAAATAATAAGGAGAAACAAAGGAACGATCGATAAACACATGCTTTTTTAATAACGACACATCACAAATGGAGAAAACGCTTTACAAAACGATGGATGGCTTCTTGAGGGCATAGTAATATGTTATAATGGATATGGGAGGTTTTTTGAAAAATCTAGGTAAATTTATCAAAGATTCATTTTGGTGCAAATAAGTAAAAAATAATTATTGATGTTCTTTATTGTCTGCAATTAGTATAAATAAAGAAAAAATTACAGAAACATGAATCAAGTCTATCTTTGGGGTTTATTCATGTTTTGGAAAAATAATAATTTGAAGAAAAGTCTCACGTTAGTGTGGTTTACTTTATGACCCGACTTTCTCTGTTACCGTTATGGGAGTTATAGTGCAGAGCTGACTTGTCTTTTACCATTATTGGAGATGTAGTGCAGATGGAGAATTTGTAACTATCTCTTTTCATCAATTTCTTGCATGTACATATGTTGAACATTTCCTTTAATTTATCATAGTCATTTGTCTTCTATCAAAGAATTTAACTTGATATTAGATAGATAGAAACTAACATGATCAATAGGAGGCTAGAGACAATAGAGGTAGGAGGTTTTCTATCATCCCAATCTTGCTTCTCGCTTAGGGATGATTCATTACATGAGAAGAAATCTATTTATGTCCTTGAAAATCTAGAGCTTGGCAAACTCATCCCTTAAGAAAAGACGGGGCTTGACTTATTTATGTCCCTAAAGAGAAGAGGGGGCTTGGCAACATGATTATCCATTCAATGAGCGAGGGGGGGGGGGGGGGGGGGATTTGAATATGATTTTTTGAGAACTTGAGGAGGTGTTAGACACACCCATAGGAGATTTGGACTTTCATAGGAAAGGTGTCTCATGTGTAGGCATGTCATTGGTGTTTTGTGCAATAGAGGAGAGGTTGTTTCCACAACACTTGAGGAGGCATTAAAAACACTCAGAGGATATGTGGACTTTTAGAAGAAATGCATCTCATGTGCAACATTAGAGGAGGAACTAGACACACTCGAGGGAGATGTGGAACTTCGAAGGAAATGTGTCTCATTGTGCAAGGGAGGTGGGAACACTCGTGTTGTGCATACAACTTCAAGTTTTTCGGTTTGGAGATCCACTGTTGCAGTCATTTTTTTTTTCTTCAGTAAGAAAGGAGGATTGGTGAAGGCACTTCATCAAATTATCTAGAGGGCTGGGTTTAAAATCCTTGCAACTTCCACTCTTGTTCAGATTAATTTAATAAGCGGGGGAATGTTGGAGTTTTACATTAATTGAGTTAATTTTTTAGGTTTAAGTTAGATTAGTTAAAATAAAAGTTAGTAGTTAAAAATAAATTAGTTGGAAAGTTATGAACCTGTAAGGTGGTTTGTAATTGGAATAAAGGCTTTATATAGCCGATATACTTCAATTTAAACATATTGAATGAAAATACAATCGAATACATTATTTTTGAATTTTATCTGTCATTATGTTGGGGTTTCTTCTTGTGGTCATTATTTGGGTAAGGATCATGGTGTTACATTCATTATTCTTGAGATCCTATTGAGGTGGTGACATCCCCTATGGAGGTGGTGATGTGTATATTGGGAGAGGTTTATTGTTACTCTATGTGGACTACTTGAATCCTTTTCTTTTTGGAGGTGGGGTTGTTTCAGAAGTGGTTTTCTCATCTATTTTACTCTTCTTAAGCTATTCCTATGTAGGTGGGACCCCTTTATATTGAGGTGGAGGGGATTTATACATGTGAAGTTTTGTTGTTTTGTTGGGAAGGCGTTGCAGTGTTCTATTAGATAGTTTTGGGTTCAATTTTAAAACCCAATAAGGTTACAAGATCCTTGTCAAAACCCATATTTCAAATTAGGGGATCCTAGTAAAACCTTGTTTATTCTCTCAAGGATTAGGGATCCTTCTAAAACCCTCTTTGTGTTGACATTTTAGCCTCTTGTTTGGACTAGGCCGCACTTAGCTTTTTTAGCTTTAGGCACGAGGTGTTGATGGTTTGTTGATTATTAAGCTATTGATTGTTTACATTTCATTTTATGTAGCTATTTGTATGGGGTTGCAGATCCCACCAAAATATTTTTGTAAAGGGTTTCAAGGCCCCTTCAAAACCTGATTGATCCTTAATAAAAAACAACATTAGATTCTTATCAAATTCTATTTGATAAAATATTGAATTTAATTTAAAAATACAATACAACTACATCTAAATGTATATTTATGATGAATAAATTGACATGTACAAGTAAAGTTGACAAATAGCCTCTTGTCATGCTCTCTTCTTGTTGATGATGGATCATGTAATATTAGGTTAGTTTATTACTCTTGTCTTCCTTTTCTATAAATACCAAATAAGTATGTACTCTTGAGCTCTCTTTCATGTTGATGATGGATCATAGAGTATGATCCAAAACATTTGATGCAAAAAGAAAACTTGTATCGAATCTAGAAATAACAAAAATAATTATTATGGATTATGGAAGACATATATCTCTTATCCACCCATACTTTTCATTTTTGGTATTTGATTTTTAAATTTATAACTAGATGAGTTCTATGTATTGAAAACAAATGACAAATTCTCACTTTCTCTAGATACTATCTAGAAAACGTCCTAGGGGAGAATGAAACTTGCTCACATCTTATTTCAAAAGTATCTAGGATTTGATTCAAACTGTAATATTTTCTTCCAAAGATAAAAATTATACATGTGCACTATTTGCCCTTTGGATTCCTATTCTAGGATGGGTGAATGGGGTAAATAAGGGACTACATATGTTGATCCAAAAATTGTGTATTTTTAAACACACATATACTTTTAGGATTAGGTTCATAATAAACTCTAGCTTCTGGTATTCAAGTTACAAAAAGGATTTTTGGATAACTTAGACTCCTTGCAATAGTTTGCATTAAGGTCCGAGTTTCAATAAAGAAACTTGAAATTCTAAAAACTAAAAGATTTCAAACTATAAATGACTCAACAATTAGGGTTTCAGTTTTATTGTTAATTAGTTTCTTTGACATTTTGAGAAATACATCAATTTTTATAGTATGAATTAATTTGGGCATGTAGAGGTTCAATAAGAATACAAATTTCTACCTCTAGGGAACATTCCTTTTATCAAAAAAAACAAAAGGTAGCTAGGGGATGTTCTTATTCTTTTAAAGTTGCACTCATATTTATGCATTCGGGTCATATTTTTCTTTTTCAAAGAAGGTAGATAAAGCTTTACATTTTTTCTGTGATTCTTACAAAACATATACAAATTAATGTTGCTATGGAACATACTCACATTTCTAAATGTAAATTAACTTTTGAAGTTTGGCATTTTTGTTTTTCTTCAAACATGTAGACAATTTGAAGTTTTCTCATACAAAGTATGCACATAATTTTGTATAGTTAGGGCACATTTTATGTTGTTTTTTTTAATGGAATTCACTTGCATCTCTTTCCATGGCATATCCTTCCACCTTTTAAAATAAATAGCGTCTTTTTCTATATTGAGAGTTGAATCCTCATTAGTACTGATGCCATGCTAGGTTTATAAGGTTTTGATATATTGATGGCTCATCACAATGGAGAGGATAGAATTTAAGAAAAAATGTTGTAGCAAACACTTACATGTATGGTCAAGATTGTAAAAAAATAAAAAATAAAAATCTTTTAGTAATAAAAAATAATATTAAAAAAATAAATAAAAAATGATATCCATTAAAACAAGATTAATATTGTAGAATTTTAATATATAATATCTGTTTGTTTTATTAGTGACATTATCTTTTATAAAAAAAAGGGTTTTAATTATTTTACATGATATACAATTCATTCAAATTATTGTTGGTAAGAAATATATATTATTATTTTGTGCAATTCATATTATAAAATCAGGTTGCATTCATTCTTATTTAGATTTTTTATATTTAAAATTTAATTTATTTATATTATAAATAATTATTACTAATAAATGCACTTGTTACAATTTGTGGTTTGTACCTTCTAATATATTATTCAAACTATATTTTACTATCATGTAACTATTGTATCTCCTTTTAGTACAAGTGATAGTTAATAAATAGTTTGATAAAAAATGTATACATAATGTGTGATCAATAACTAGTTTAATAAAAATGTTCATAATAATAGAAACATAAAAAAAGACTGATTTGAAAAGACTGATTATTCTCAAATCATAAGATAAATTCAAACCAATAAAATTCATCCAGCTATTTATTATTAATTTATCTAAAGATGAAATATAAAATTGATATTAACTATTTAACCGTTAAAAATGTGATATTTAAATAAAATAATTCCGTCATCCTTAGAGCAGCCTTTTGACTAGCTGTGGATTGATATTTAAATATTTCATTGTGAAACGACTACTCAAAAAGCCGCTTTATTTCTAGTCACGTGAATGAAATACAGACATCAAAAAGCACTTCATTTGGACTTGTGTTAAGAGGACAAAACAAACAAGAATAATGCCAAAGCTTTAAAATTTTATCCGCACCAAATCAATTGTTTTCTAAAATTAAACTTAGTTCCAAAGATGATTGCACAAATATCAGGCCATATTCTCGAGCTTGCAAAAGAGATCTTATTCTTGACCACTAATATTTCCAGAGCCTACATATGTCTCAAACTTTAAAGCTCAAATGTTACAAATATATATTATTTCTCACTTAAGCTAAAACAATGTTAGTAGTTGTTATAGATGTATTTCCCAAATGTAAGTCCAAATAATCATCCATATATACACAATAGTCCCATGCATTGTACATATCCTTATATGTACATGTGGTAGAAAACTTGCGCTACCTATTCCATAAATATATGCTTGTACATTGCACATTTTCAATTACAATATGACAGAGATGTTCTCCATATAGATAGATAGACACACACTCATTTGCACTAATTCAAATGTCTTTTGAATATCAATAGTCTATATAATCTCACTCTTAAAGTATATTGTGTCATTTAATTTTTATTCAAATAAACTTTACAATTAACTCATATATTGATTTATGATAGAAGAAAATAATGGAGACATCTATATGGATCAACAAAATACATATACTAAAAGTAAATTATAGTCACATGTTATGCATACATATCTTACTCATTTACCGATCTCTCTCCTTCTTGAGAGATCACAAATCTTACACTTCTATTCTCTAACTTGGAGAAGACTTGCAACACCTTTCAATGTGCCAACCATAACAAGGAGCTATCAACTACTTGACTCAAACATCCATATTTTGTTTGACCAGTGTATCTTTTGACATGTAAACACTTGGGCTTGTATAGCCTTTTCAGGATATTTTCTACCTTTCTCCAACTTGACCCATTATTCTATTCATAATCAATCTACATACAACCTTTCATAGCTTCTCCATTCCACTCTTTGTTCCAACACAACTCTTCTAAGTGATTCTTCAACCCAAAAATTGAACAAGGGTGAAGATTCCAACACTTCTCTTCTTGATGTCCTTCCCTGTGACAATGCGAAGAATGCATTCTTTGAGATGATTTATATGAACCTATGACATTAACAAAATCAAATCTATCTTTCTTACCATATAAAATACCTTCATTCTTTGGCCTCATAATTGGTTGAATGATCTATCTTATCTCTTGTCCATGTTTACCCAGTTCTCTTCTTTTATATCCTTTTTACATTACCTTCAACCCAATATTATTTTCAAAACAACATTTTCTACTAGCATCCCAAATTGCACTTGCTTATGCAAATACATCCTTAACTTAAAATTCACCATCTTCACTTGAATAAACTTTAGGTACACCATCCATATTAGCTAATTGATCAAGATAATGAAATAAATATTCTATGCTAGATGAGAGATCACAAACTCATGAATCTAATTTCAAAAGATCATTTTCTTTTTCTAATAATTTTATCTTATTTCCCAAATATCCATTCTCTTTCTTGTCTTTCTCCATTCCTTTTCAATAATATCATTATCACATGAATTTTCATATATATCCTTTCTCAATTTCTTTACATTTCCTATCAATTCTAAATTAGACATTTTAAGTTTCAAAATTTCATCATTCAAAAATTCTTTCTCACACATTAAATTTTCATTTTCTTTCTTCACCTTTTTACCAAATTTTTCCATTGACATATACAATTTAGATTCACATTTCTATTATGAATCTTGCACCTTTACCCTTTGTTCTTCAATCTTTTCACACTTGTCTAGTTGGCTTCAAAATTCACTACAAGCTTCCTACCTTTTGATTCTGACAATATTTAATCCTTCACAACTTAAAAAACTAATCCAATCTCCTTTCTTTTGAATAGGGTGGCTAACTCTAACTTTGAAAAAATAACCACACCTTTAACTAGGAAAGCTTCACCAAAAAAGACAGCCTTAAATGGAAAATTGGATTCCTTAAAAAAAATGTGAATAACTATTTGATGATGCAGATCTCTTTGTATCTTTGGTAGCTCATAAAATAACAATGATTCCCCCCCCCCAACTCTCTCTAATGAGCCTTCAATATTTGATGGGTATTCATAATTTCTTCATCTAATAGTAATGAAATATGATTTATTTTCCTATGGCTACAACCTGTGATCTTTCGTATTTAGATTTTTTTCAACTGTCCTGTGCCCAAGATACTTTTTGACACTCTAATACCAAATAATTTTTAAACACATGTAACAAATACAAAAACACAAAATTATAACAATAAAACTAAAATTCTTTTATTTGTTCAAACAAATCTAAAAAAGAAGACCACATTATGTTTTTCCTCTATTTTTTTAACAATAGAAAAATGATTTTAGACAATGTATGGATGAGTGAAAAATTAGATTTAGACAAGCTGTTGAGGATTACATGAAGGATTGTCAATGGGTCAACCCAACCCAAATTAGTTTTGAATCTTCTTCCTCTTCAATTGTCCCTCAACTTCATCATCATGGATCTATTGAGCTCAAGAGATAAAATGGTTTGGAGAGAATCTCCTATAGGGGTCTATTAAGGGTCCTTGATTTTGTCCTTTCTATCTAAGTCTAACTCTCCACCCCTTGTGTGGGCCAAAGCATTGGTGAAAAATCTTATTCCTAAAGTCATTACATTTTCTTGGATTCTTCTCCAGAATAAACTTTTAACTATGGATAATTGGTGCAAGAGGGGTTTCGCCTTAAGAAATAGGTGTTATCTCTATCTGGCTAAGGCTAAGCCCGCTTCTCATCTTTTCATCCACTATTCCTTTTCCCATGAAGTCTAGAGCCGCATTTTGTAGCTCTGATGTCTTAGCTGGATTTATCCTGAATCTATATTGGATTTTTATTCTCAATGAAATTTTCCCTCAAATAATCAGATCTTAAATTTTCTTTGGTCTTACATCTTTCCACATCCGACATGGGGGATTTAGAAGGAATACAAATATAGATTCTTTAGAGAGACTACACTATTCGTGGATATTGTCTTTGGAAAAATTTTCAGGGCCATTAGGGAGAACCTCAATAGTCTCACTACCAATCTTATCACCAATGAGAAGTAGAAATGTTAGGATTATGACTATAGGGTGTCCACAACTTTGTAGGTCAATATTGACATCACTAAGGCTTTTAGACCTATTTAGAAACCTAGAGATGAAATGTTTTGGAAATTCCCTCCTTCGGGATGGGTGAAAGCTAATTTTGATGGGTAATCCAAGGGTAATCCAGGGCTAGATAGGTGTGGGGGAGTGATTAAGAATGAGAATTGTATGCTTATTTTAGCAGCAGAAGGTTGCTAGACCAACAATCTTGCTGAAGCTGTAGGAACCTATCATGTGTTAAGCTTGGCTTGCCAACTTAATTTTAAGAAAGTTTGTCTTGAAAGTGATTTTAACAACATAATTTAGTTCCTAAAAGGGGATAATAAGCCTTCTTAGACCATAGATTGTTGGATCAACTTATCAAAGGAAATTATTAGATCCTTTTATAAATGTTTTCTTTCCCATGCCTATTGGGTAACCAACATGGTGGCATATTTCTTTTCTAATAAAGAGGTCTTGGTAAATAAATGAATTATGTGGCATAAGGGTGATAAATTGGATGATGATGTCACCACCTTGCTGAGGTGTGAAAGAAATCATGGAAGAGGATTTAATATACCTTTTTTCAATGTTTACGATGGTAGTTCTTATGTATCGTAGCATTATATTCAAGGAAAGTTTTTTGTGCTAGCAGATTTTATGCAGGGCTTAGGTAATTATTCCCTGCACACTTTTTGGGCATTTTGGTGTGTCATCTGGTTTTCTATCCTGCTTATTTTTTCTCTATCATTAATCATTGTAAGTATCAATATGGGGTATTAAAGATGATAAGTGTAGCCAATTGATTGTGAGGGCCTGAGGATAAATTCCACTATCTAGAGGCTATTGGTGAGTAGTGGGCTTACAATCTACATAGAGAAGCTTCATGGACGGGATCCAAAAATTATAGATATTTTTTTCCAAATGGTGGAATAAATATAAAATGTCTCTTTTCGAGAGGAATGTGCTCATTGATTAAAATCTCATAGTTGAGGTTATGAGATTGTCTATAGAGGGCCTCAAGTTCTATAGACAGAAAATACCCTAACCTTGCTATCAAGAAATTCTCCAAAATTGAGAAGGAAAGGAAGGACCTACTAAGGGTTTCAAAGAGTAGCTATGAAATGTAAAAGATAAATTTGGTGTCGATGGAGGTATTAAAGGTCATCATGGAGTACATTACCTTGGACGAGTGGTTTACCAAGACCCGAATTCCAGAATTAAGGACCATAGGAAAAATCTTGTGCTTCAAACCTAGGTTTCCATGAGGGTCTCCTTGTTTTAATATATGATCATTTTAAATCCATTTATGCTCTGTCCAACATGTTACCTATCTCTATTTTAGAGGATAAAGAGCTTTCCACTAGCTACTTTGAGGAGGATGAATGAAATATGAAGATGGAGGAACAAGAGTATGTTTCTCCAAAGAAGCAAAAAAAGAATATGAGTGCTAGCACTAAATCCTCTCCTGCTAATAAAGGTAATATGAAGGGTAGAGGGATGATCTCACAATAGTGGGTTACACTTTTTTAGACATGTTGATTTTTGCTGAAATAACATAATTTTAAGAAAATATGATGATTTAATCCTTGAGAGGTCCCATTTGAAAGAATTAATTAAAAATTGTTAGATCAAATCCTCTTAGACCAAAAAATATTTGATATAACCTCTATAGTCCACAGTCATACCTAGAATGGAGTCTCCTTAGCACCTATTAAAATGATGATAAAAAATCACTTTGACTTTGGCTTTTGGAAGATCAGATGAATTCATTTGACAAACCTATCTATCTAGTATGTTAATACTCAAAAAAATATTTCCAATGATTATAATGTTAAGATATATTAATTTTATTATGACTTTGCATTTTTAGCTTTACTAACCATAGATATTTCACCATATATCAATCTCTGTGTTTGATTCTTATGGAAAAATAGTAAACAAGAGGGAAAAAAATCTGAAAAACATCTATGCACTAGGTATTGAATTCCTCTTTGTATCAAAAAAATAATTAAAAATTGGACAAATAGACAACAAGTTACAAGCTATGGAATGGACATATATCAAAATTATAGTTAAGTCAACTTCAAATATTAGTAAAATATGAAATATTGAGGATAAAGTCATGAAACCAATTCCAGGCATTAGATATGGTTGTTACAAAACTAAATTTGAAATAATCAACTTGATATCTATTTTACAAAAAAGTTCTCCTTTGTAGAATAATTGTCACTCCTTAAAAATGCTATTTTTAGCAACATACTAGTTTTCAAGGGAGATAGAAAAATGGATTTAAGTCAATTAAAAAAATATATTTAAAAAATATATATTTAGAAACTAGATAGAAAATCCTAAAAGACTCTAATTTACTTCATCTTCCAATTTGTAGAAGTTTAAAGGAAATATGGATCTGAAAGTGAATTATTTTTTCAGAATTGACATTTGTGTCAATTTAGGAAAAAAAGTGTAACCCACTATTGTGGGTTCACCCAGAGATAAGTTTGTGTCCTCATCCCCTCACTCTGGTAAAAGAAATATAAAAGGGAAGCAACGTGTTGCTCCTCATTTTGTAGATAAAGGAAAATCTCTGTGATGGATGACCCTCTTTATGGATCCAGGAAAGATGATTCACCATCTTCCCCTACCTTAAGATGCTCTTACTCTTCTCACCCTTTTATTGATAGGGATGACAGACCTAGGTTACCCTTTGATTTAAATGTTCACTCCCATTACCTTAAGTTTTATCAAGAATACCCTAATGATATTTTGGCTATTGCTAGAAATGAGGCTGTTGACCTTTTTAGCTTTTCAAATGAGCCTTTTATAAAATTAAAGAGATAAATATTAAATAGATGGAAATGCATAGAAAATTGGAAGTGATTGAAACTAATGGTAATGATAATATCAACAAGAAGGGCACAAAAGGAAAAGAGTTGTGGACTAAAGAAGAGAATTTTTTTGTAAAAAACTACCTCAATATAACTATGGGGACTATTGAGAAGCTAAAAAAGGACTATGAAGTACCTAAGGTCTCGGCTTTAGAAGATAAATTAAAGAGTATAAAGGATTACCTCCAGTCCATAATGATTCTCAACCATAAGGTTATCAAGGCAACTTCTAAAAGTATAAACACAATGGTGGGTAATTTGGAGAATGTGTACTAGGACAAGTTGATTGTGGAGCTATAAACTAATAAAGATAAAGGCCAAGAGGATTCGATGGGGCCCAACAAGAGAAGAAGAGAAAATTAAAAGAGAAAGGTAGAAAATATCCATCAAGATATACAAGAGCTAAAGAAGGAAACACTTAACATGAATCAGCTTGAGGTGAAGGTAGATCATAATTTGAAGAATATGACATAGTTTCTTCTACTTTTTTCTAGGTTTCTATTGTTTTGTCTATATATTTTTTCCTTTCTTTTTTTCATTGGTTTCCTTGCTTATGTTGTGGAAAAATTTATAGCTTTGGTTTGTAAAGATTAATGTTACATCTTGTTAATACTTTTTGTTAAGGGTTTTGGGTCCCTTCAAAACCCATTTTTACCATAATAAAAAAATAGAAAAGGCTGATATTTATTAGATTTTTCAACATCTCATTGAGAGATCATAGAACTAAACAAATCTAAGCATCCATCTTCCATGTATTACATGAGTCTTTTTAACTAGTACATATACAGGACAATTAAAAGTTGTTAACTATTGTCTAAAATTCAAACTAAAGAAAACTGATTATCTAAAGGTTGCATGGCAATGGAAATTTTCATGGAAAGTCTTTGGCTCAGAGAAATAGATGATTGATTAGATCACAATAAGTTCCCAACAAAAATTATTGATTGTAGATCCTAAAGAAGTCTATTGAGTAGACCTTAAATTCAAAACAAGATCTAAAAATGCCTCATTTTTTGAATCCTTTCCTCACCTCTAAGCCTTCCAATGAAGGAGAATCCATCTTCTCGATAACACTATCAATAGTGTAGTGCTTTGGGGACACATCTTTCCACCAAGAGGTTGTTTGCTAAGAATGTATTTTAATGATTAGAGAATAAAAAATAATGTGCCCATTTTTAAAACATCTCCTATGTAACAGAAAGATAAGCCCTCATAATCTAAGGACTAAATCCAACCCAAACCATTTACCATTCAAATAATTGAATCAAGAATCTCTTTGGTAATGTCAATGTCAACCAGGATCCACAAAAAAATTATATGCATATAATCTATTGAATCTTAGCCCATGGTCACAAAATTGCAATGAAATTCATGATTCTTTCAAAGAAAGATTCAAGCCAATAGTTGAGGGGTAGACATGGGAGATAAACCATAACTATTAAGACCAAAAAATATTCCATGGATGGATTGAAGAGAGGAATCCAAGATCTTAATATTAAAGTATTTTTCTTGTAAGTCTTGACATAGCTTAAAATTGTATTTTTGTCTTTCTTGTTTTGAAAGACCACAATAAAGAAGCCTAGATAGTAGAGAGATAGTTTTCGCTTCCATCCTTTGGAGATCCATTTGTGTAGATATAGAAGAATCAGCCATAAACACTAAATATTCTAACTAATCAATGCTTAGTAAAAATTTCTTCATTTTCCAATATGCATATATTTAATTTTCTACCAAAATTGAGTTCAATAGGATTATATATGAAATAAATAATTTTATTAGATTTAATAGCTTTCTGGCGAATGGAATGTTCCAAATTGGAAAAATAAATAGTTTAGGGTTTGAACACAAAGGTGGAAGGAGCTTGAGATTTTTATGTATCCAAGTAAGGTTCCCTAAACATAGTACAAATAGGCAGGGGAGGAGGCACATTGGTGACCATAGGCACATGGGGAGTCCCATATGAGACCCTATTTCTATATACTTGATAGGGATACTAGTCGAGCCTTTGGAAATCCCTAAGAGATAGGGAAACATAGAGAAGGGAGAAGTAGAAACTATGACCACCAAGAACTGGTTTTTAATATATATTTTTCTAACATATGAGAATGCCATTGATTTTTATTATCAATATTGAATGTCATTATTATATAATTTTTTATAAGTACTAGTTTCTATATCATATTATATTCAAAATTAGGAGTTCATGTATGTTTGTCTCTCCAAAATTTAGCCAAAAAAACTTAGAAATGGTTGGAGGGAACCCTAGGTCAAGGTTTTTTACTTATCAAAACCTAAAAATATCCATAATTGTATTCTCTTCACACCTGTAACTCTATTTGTCATTGGATCTAAACCTAGATACATGAAACATGAGAATAAAGGGTTTTATTGTATAGGGGATCTTGTCTAAGTCAAATCCCATATTTGTGTTTCCATCTCCACAACAACCATGATTTGTGAAAAAAGAGAGCTTATCCTTTGTAGGATGTAGGCTAAACAAAAATCTAAATGCTAAATTAAAATAATTATAGCTTAGGAATGGAAATGATGGTGATTCAATGGTATTTAGACAAGCCCTTCAAATGTTAATGAAAAAAAATGATAATAAAACATAATCAATACAAAATAAAAATTAAATAAAAAGTGTTGTATCTTGATGATACATATTCTCATTAATTAGATATGTGGTATTCTCTTAATAATATGGGATCATTAGAATTTCCTTAGACCTTTTGAATGGTAGCATATGTTCTTTAGAAAGGGTTCACAAGGTATTTTTCAATGTAGGATGATAACCAACCATCAAATGCAATGATCAAAACTAGATCATGAATGATAGAGGTGAAAACTTGCATATGTTTTAATTTGCATCCCTTGTAGAGGGACTAGGGCTTTGTATGCCATAGTTCACTTTAAAATAGGCTAGAAAAAGGGTGGAAGTGTGTTGAGATCCAAAATATAGAACCCAGTCTCAAAATTAACATATGATGACAATTATGATGTGGGTTTAGAAACTATCCTATAGGGTAGAATATGACCCAAATAAGATTGAAATGATATAGGAGAAATAAAACTAAAGTAGGGACATAGATATAGTGTAAAATTGTTAAGGGTTACAACTTATGACACTACAAGTCCTACATGTTGTAGACACTTTAATGTATCTTCATTAGTCCTCCTTTATTGCTCTCTTTTCATAGGGAAAAATATCCATAATTCTTTAATCAAAGTTAGGTTTTGATAGAGATTTTAGATTATTTTATTGTTCACAATCTTTACTATTTGTAGAGAGAATGAATTGTAGGAGGAAATGAATACTCTATTTATTGTAGCCAAATATTTTCTAATAATATATTTACCATGAAAACCTTATTAATTATTGGATAGGGTTTCGGTCCTTTAACAAATTTCTTTTCATTAAGATGGCCCTCTACACCCCTATAAATCTGACCATCTATTATATAACAAGGATAAAAATAAGAAGACCCAAACAAAGCTCCAATCATTTACCAAAAATCATTCCTTGGTAGAGATATTTCGTACTTAGGGAGATCTTTTAGATACATTAATAACCTCATACATTGATCCATCGAGTTAAAAAAAATTACAAGTTTATTTGAATTCTAATAGATCCTCATAGGATATTACATACAGGTAGTTGTGGATCTTTGAAAATATAACTTTTCTCACATGTACATAAGTTTTTAGAAGTCCCTCTAGTGTTTCAAAACTTGTCAGAGTTTGAAAAATCCTTGAAATGTTTTTTAAATACCTTCACATATTCTAAATCCTTCTACATCACTATAGAATGCAACCAACATAAAAATTTACATTTTTGAATATATTTAAACTTATTGGGATGGCGTGTATGAGCTTCAAATCCTCTCCATATACCTTCATTGTGTCATATACATCTACTTCTTCATTTAACCATGCATGAAATCAAGGAAGTTCTTTTCATGCTTTCATAATAGTGGATCGTGTTGGTTGATACTGATGAACAAGATATGATGATTTCATTATCTTGTGAACTATTTCTAATACAAAAAATCATAGATTGTGGATTTGAGTCTCATTGTGGTTGTCAAAATGTGTCCAACAATTTACAATTTAAAAAACAAAAAGCAAGAGTTTCATATACCAAAATATCACAAAATTTAAGTAGAATAGTAAATACAATTTGAAATAGAAAATTGTAACTATAAACATAGTTACCAAATGAACTTCATTAAGTGGTCATGGTTGTTAGATAATTTACTTTTGAATTTATTGCAAGATATATGTGATTTCTTAACCATGGAATATGAGATGATTGAAGTTTTATTTATTATTTTTTTTAAGAGGAAAAATTAATGGTGTAGTTTTCTAAAAGATAGATGATGGAGAACATATGTGTAGATTTTTTTTATTAGGAAAAAGAGAAAAAAATGTTACAAAAATTAGATCATTTTTATTTTTGTGTTCCTCAAAAATTATAAGCAAATAATGTATGGAGAGATTTACATAAGAAAATAAAGTTGCTAACAAATCAATAAAATAATTAAATGTTTAATATAATTAATTTTTTTATTTTTATATAAAAAAAAGATGATAATAAGGTAATTAATGATAATATTTGGAAAAAGGAAAACTGCTGAGAGAAAAGATCAAATGAAATAATAAATTTAGATATGAGAATGAGGTAAATTTGTAAAAAATTATTTATAACTTCAAATGACACTCCTCATTACTTTTTTTAAGAATTCAATTTGATCTAGTTTTACCTTTCTAAGACAACGGTTACGCGGGCAAAGTTGCTCTTCTACACGGAACCATACGCCCATTAAAAACAAAATTCTGTACTTGACCCAATTTTAGGGCCTAATTCCGCATTGACAAAACAAATTAAAAAGCCAGCGTGTTGGTTTCAATTATTTTAAAATAATTTTATGTTAAGGAATATGACGTCATCTATGCGGACAATCGTCGCTGTTCATTAATATCTGATTTCATCTATCTATTCATCCACTCCTCAATGCTTTCATATTTAAAAATTTATAATCTATAATTATATTCATTAAATAACTTGTTTCTATTAAAAATTGAAATTATTTTATTTGTTTAGCCTTGCCAGTGACACATTTTACATGTGAAATCGAATAACGGACTCAGAAAGACAAAGCCTTACGAAAGCTAGGTAAGAAGACTAATACGAATTGAGTTGAAATAATCACAGCATATTCTCCAGCATTGATATTTCCAGAGCCTATATATACATTGTGTATCACACAAAAGTAAAAATAACTTGTACAAATAACGCCATGTTTTCTCGCATGCTGTTTCTGATAATCATTCTCTCTTTATTTGCAGGTCACTTTTACAAATTGTTATTTCAAATTTTCCTAAATCTGTACCTTCCTATTCTGTTTCTCACTTAAATTGATTGATTTGCAGGGAGAGGCGCCCATGCGGAGAAAGCAAGGTCGTGTTTTGTGTTTGGAGACTCTTATGCCGACACTGGAAATCGTAATCCATACAATCAAAGCGTAAACCTGCCATGGAGGAGACCATACGGTTTGACCTGGCCTGGATATCCTGCAGGCAGATATTCATCTGGAAAAATCCAGACAGATTATTGGGGTAAACATTCCTTCCAGTCAGAAATGGTAAATTATTAGGGTTTTAAGCAACCTTTGTCTTAATATGATGCGGCTTTGGCGTGTGCAGGGGATATTTTAGGGCTTCCCGCTCCCATAGCTTATGAGCTGCTAAAAAGTCATAACTGTGAAGAAACGACAACGAAGATTAGAAAAGAAGTGAATTTTGCAGTGGGAGGCAGTGCAATATTTCAAGGCTACGGTTTCATAACAGTTGCACAACAGGTGAAGCAGTTTAAGAAGCTAATTGGAGGAAGTCACGGGTTCGATTCTCACAAACTCTCGCGGTCTTTAGTTCTTATCTCTGTGGCTGGAAACGACTACGGCGCATTCCTTTCTTAAAGTAACGGCTCCACCGAGGTAGTTGTAGATCTGAAGGCCTTTCTTTGCATTCAATACTTCCAAAATTTATTTTTTCTCAATTTGCAAATTTTTATTGCAGGGACTGATGGATCTGGTGAAACCTGTGGTATGCAGGATAATCGAGGTTTTAAAAGATCTGTATGAAAGCGGGCTGAGGAACTTTGCGGTGAGTAATATGTTTAGTTTGGGGTGCATGCCTCGGATCGGCAGAACATCCTGCGTTTCAACCTACGACAACATTACAGCTCTTCATATGAGATTATTAAGGGAGGGCGTACGGAACCTGAGATCGAATTTCATGGAAATATCCATCATAATTTCAGATTTGGTGCCTGCAACTAATTATATTTTCTCTAATCATCGACAATATGGTACTTCAAAATATGTCCTTGTGTCGAATTAATTTTTGAAATCTATACACTGTGAGCGATACACTCTTACATCTGTTGTTGTAATTGTGTGATAGGTTTTGTGGATTTACTCATTCCTTGCTGTGGTGATAAGGGCAGGAATTATATGTGTGGAAAGGTGGACGAAGTTGGCAGGGCTTTATTTGAAGTGTGTTCAAACGTAGAGGAGAAGTTTTACTGGGATTCAGTCCATCCAACACAGCGAGGATGGAATGCGATAATGTCTCTATACAGAAATGGAGGAAAGCAAGAGAATAAGACAATCAGCTTTATCGATGGGGCGCCAAATGTCATTGCGTGGCTCGACTCAATTGGATTTGTTTCTTATAATATCTCCTCCTAGGCATAAACCGCCCAACATTAGCACCTAAATAAAGCTTTCGTGGGCATTTCTGGATTCAAAAGTGCTTTGCTAAAGAAGCTAGAACTCTTCGAGAGGTGAAATTATAAATAAAATTGTTTTGAGCTCTATCTTGTTTTCCCTTCCATAGGAGTACTCCTGGATTTGTACTTTCTAATTTAACAAAAGTAACAATTGAATGAGTGTCTTAATGTATAAGTATATTAAAACATTATATAATTTTGTGTAAAATTGTTTGTCCTTCATCTAATGTCATATATCATTTAAAGAAAGATATCTCTCATTCACATTGATAAACTTTAACATTTAAATACATTCAGTCAATTTATTTATTTATTACACTCATACATTGCATTATGTTACACATATCACCAATATTAATGTGGCCTCTTTTATGACTACAAACAAGTTCAAAGTCACATCAACATCATTATGTTTATGGACTTATCCTACCCAAGCCTACTTATCCTACCCAAGTCTTAATTGTGTTAATATTTTACCATTCTCATCTACAATCAAATAGACACAAAATTGTCTTAACGTGTTGATGTGTCCTTGTATTCAAAGGAATTCAATACATTCTCTTTTATATGTAAGGACATATAAACTTTGAGAGCAATATTTGATTATCATTTTCTCTACACACTTGAATTGGAATAGTAATAAAAACTAGTTTTATACAAACTTATGAAAACTAGTTCTATACAAACTTATTGGAATGCATGTATGGTTGATGATTTGATAAGGCTTAACACCTTCTACCCATGTCATTAGACTTAATATTTGATTAGTTAATATATTAGAGTATAGTATAGTGCATTATTTATAATATTTAGTTAGATAAATATTATAATGTTTTGTATTGAGTTTTATAGAAAGTCGTTTCTTCTATAATCATCTTTGTATTTCTTTAAATAGATTTCTTAATAGTTTTTTAATGTGAGTGCATTCCAAAAATGAAATAAAGAGAGAAAATTGTACCATGCAAGATCTAATAAAAAATCTTCAAATATCACTCTAGCATCCTATAGCCAATAGATAGGCCACTAAAAATCATGGCTTCCAACTTGAAACAAAAGTTTTCCATTCTTAAATTTGATGGTGAAAAGCTTGACTCTCTACTTCACAATATTGTGGAAAATTTCAAGCCATGGCATGATTTGACTAACCACCAAAAGTTACAATATATTGATAACATCAATAATTTTTGAGTTAAATGATGAAAAATGATGTGTTGGTTACAGTCTATCTTTAAAAAAAGATAGCTATGTTTGAAGATGAATCTTTAGATACAACAAGTTTAATCTTGCAGTGGCTAGAAATACTATGCTTATATTTAAAAATGAGAAATAACAAGGTACCTCTAAAAGCTTTGGTAGCTTTAATATCCAATAAACATTTCTTAATAAGTCATCCTGTTTTGTAAATAGTAGTAAGACAACCATCATTCGATTATGGAGTGTAGGGTATTCGACCCATTTGGTTCTTGGTATTAACTTGGAATAGTCATTATTTAATGCGAGAATTAAGTAATTCACTGTTTGTGGCCATTTTTTGAATTCCCGAATTAGAAAATTAATCCCCATTTTCAGGATTAATTCCAAAAAAAATTTGGAATTCATTTTTTATTCTAAAATAAGCTTTTCATGGATTCAAAATTACAACAAAATGTATAAGTTTTTTGGGTCCGTGTGTGAATGGTTAAGGGATTATAATCTTATTTTTTTATAGTTTTTTTCTTATAATTTTTTTATAAATTTTTTTATATAATTTTTTTTATAATCTTATTTTTTAAAGTTAATAATACATATTTTAATTTAAAAATACATATATATTTTAATTAAAAAACTAGCAACAAAAATGATAAGTTCAAAAATAAAAATTTGTAAGAAAATATTTTTTTTATAATTATAATTTTTTAATAAGTTAAAAATACATATTGTTCAAATTAATTAAAAAAATGAAAATAATTCTTATTCCAATTCCACATTATGGGATCCAAACGCATAATAGATTATTCCAACTTTCATTTTCAGGATTAATTAATCCGAGAATAGGTGCTTTATTCTAAAATAGGCCTATTCTTGATAAATTAATTTCATGCACCAAACGGACCCTAAGAGAAGAAAACACTCATTATAGAAGAGAATCGAGGAAATATGGAAGAGGTGGAGTATATACCTATTACAGAGGCTAATAATCTTATGACTAGTTTAATTCTTCTCGTGAGCCTATTTTCACATGAAATTATCAAATAAAGTATATTATGACTATTTTTTATTAATTATATTAAAGTGAGAGGAATCTAGTAAGTGAAAACTTAGTGACCAATTTTCAACAACACATATATGATCATTTCAAACCTTGCCATATCATTTGGGTATAGGAACATGAGCCTCAAAAGTTGATCAACATGGTTTGTGAAAAATAATTATTATTGGATTTTTCTATGATCTAATATCATTAGATTTCTTTGATTTATTTCTTGAGTATCCATTCTAGTATGATATATATATATATATATATATATATATATACACATATACATATACATATACATATACATATACATATACATATACATATACATATACATATATGTGTGTGTGTGTCTATATATATATATATATATATATAGATATATATATACATATACATATACATATACATATACATATACATATACATATATGTGTGTGTGTGTCTATATATATATATATATATATATATCTATGTGTGTGCACACACACATACATATATATCCACACACACATGTGTGTGTGTATATGTGCACGCATGTGCATGTGTGTGTGTATATGTTGATTATAGAATAAGAGCTCACTGTTCCGGACTTGCTAATAAAGGCTCATTGCCAATGCTGCAAGATAGAAAAGATTTTACAATTGAAGCTTACTCCTTACAGGATGAGCTATAATTGAAGGTTTGCTCCACCTCCTCAAAAAATGGATGAAAGTTTGGTTATTTTTTTACAATTTCAAATGGGTGTTCTGTAACAATATGTGGTTTTTTTTCATTGATAGATGGATGAAGTTGGTTAATTTAATTATGTCACAAAAGTGAGGTCAACCTGGGTTGATTTTGCGATAAGCTATGCAATCATTTTCCTTGATGTTGACCATCTATTTTAGGTCATGGTTTCAAGATATATGAATTGGTCATTAAAGCGATGAAAATCGAATGACCAAATTTAAATCAAGGTTTTGTTGGTAAGTCAACAACATTTTGTCAATATGTCACTAAAAAATTGTCATAATTTTTAGTCAAATAAAATAGTGCTTGAAAACCTGGAGAATGCTTAGATGAAAAATTGTAGAAAAGAGCTTGAATTTCAATTTCTTTATTGCTTTTTGATCATGTTGGTTGTCAAAATTAGAATAGATAGGGTGTTTATATACCTCATGGACTACATTTTGTGATTCAAAAATAAGCCAAGCTAACCATGAGATCTAATTTCCCACTAAAAACTTGATATAGGGCTCCAGTCCAAATTTGGGTAAAAATATGTGAGAACAAAACATTTAACATGTTATATTCTTGGGTACAAAGCATTTGAAATGTTCCACACCTAGGAAAATCAACCCAAATTTGAATTTGGTGTTGGGATGATAGGGTAGATGCTAGATTAGGAGGTACAACTAATTTTGAGATTGGTAAAAGGTACAAAGGCTAAAAATGGTAACATAGGGCCCATGTAGGATAATAAATGATTGGAAAGGAGAAATAATAAAGGATCATACTTAGAAATAAGGGTTTACCTTAATTTTTGAAGAAACTGAATCAATACAAGAATTATAATATTAATTTAAAGGCCCAATGAGCATTAAGAGAACGTGAAATCAAAGTGAGAAATCACACATACTAAAATGGGGCCAAAATGAGCATCTAATTATAGAATTCTAACTTTTTAGGATGGTACAATTAACTATATATTTTAACATATCTATAAACTTTGAAGCATCAACAAAGATTTTAACATAACTATAAGATTTGGTTTCTTTATGTGACCCAACCATGAGACTTTGAAACAAGGATAAGGGGGCCACTCCTATTAATATCATTGTCAATAGAGTACGTAACATTAATGGAGATATCATTCATAAAAATAAAAATTTAAAGAAAAATATGTAAGGACATTGTAGATCTATTCCCCTATTTCTGTTCTTTTTGTTTTTCCATTGTCTACTTGATTATTAGCATTTATTTCCTTTACTTGGATTTTTTTTTGTAGAATGGCTTCAGTTCTCTTTAAAACATGTTTTCCTTTAATCAAAACATATTTATAAACTAACATAATACACTTATTAATAGATTTTTCTCATTTAAATTTTCCTTCAATGACTATATATAAAATATAACTATCACTTCCTTTGTCAACTCTCCTTTTAAACTACTAAATCTATTCTTTTAAATTATTTTGGATTATTATATAATCATTTAGATAAATTTATATAAATATACCTATGCATCTATAATAAGTGTAATTATAATAAGAGGTGGAGGGAATTCTTCTGGAGTTTGCCTAGGTCTTGTTGTTCCCCTGTTTCTGTGTTGGTTTGGTTTTAGGTTTTCTATTGTTGGTTTTTGGATTTTTGTGCTGATTATGGGTTTAGCGGGCTGGTTTCTAGTCCTATTTCAGTTCAGTGGGCTTAATGTCTATTCCTATTTTGTAAAGGGTTTTGGGTCCCCCTAAAATGTGTTTTTACTAGCAATAAAAAATAAGTATGATTATAAATATATTTATTTAATAAATACACCTACTAAGCCATTTGTTATAATAAATACACTTTCCTTTTATTGATTTTTTCTTTTATTATCTTCACTTATTCATCTTCTCTTGATTTTTTAATTACCTATAAATAGATTTATAATTATATTTTCAAATACTTATATAATTTATTACAAATAATTTTAAACATGTATGTCCATACTTCTTGGCACATAAATATATTTATAGCTAGATAACTACTTATAAAAATATTTATTTCTTTATATTATTATAAACTTACCATAAATCTATATTATTATTTTATGCTTAATTTTAAATTTTTAGCACTTTGTCATGTAAATATTTATCCAATAATATATTGACTTGTGACTCTATGAGTGAGATAGTTTCTTTCTCTGAATACACAGCTCTCATTTCACTAATAGAGGAAGAAAATAATTTTTTATGAATGGGAACTAAATTTAATAATTGTCCATAGGTTACATTCTTATTTTTTATATTAATCCTTCCCATGTAAGAAGCCAATCTTTTTTATCCCTTGACTTACTTTCACATCTTGTTATTTCTTCCCCTTTCTTCTCCTCTTACTTTAGGTTCAAAATAAAATCTCTCCTCTCTCCTCCTTCTCCTCCTCTCCTTTTTAGTCAATATACAACTAATCATTTTTCTCCTAAGGCACTCTTTTCATGTTGATGATGGATCACAAAGTGTAATCTAAAATGTTGATGCAAAAACTATCAGACAATTGAATTCAAAATAATAGCAATAAAAATATAGTTTTCTTAAGGTATACTAAACATAAAAATATCATTTAAAGTAGTCAAAACATGTTGAATGTGATGTTATTAAGGTATAAAAACATAATAATATTATCTGAATATACAATGATGAATTATCCAGCTAGGATACATGAGAATATGATTAATAGGTTACAGAAACATGAAAGAGAATTTTGTGTTATACCAAAAGAATCACTAACCATTTATAAAACTAGATTTTGTTTTGAAGATAGTTTTCCAAGAATCAATAGAATCCACTCTTACATAATGATAACATAAAATGAGATCCATCTTTCTTAAATAATAATATTAGTTAAGATCATATAGGAGATCATCAATCTTGTACAAAGGAACATATTACTGGTAGTGGTCTTATGTAAGGCTCTATATTCAATATCCATTTTCCATTCATCCTTATCCTTTATAGAAATGATAAAGGATGCATATATGCTCCTTCCATAAGATTTGTGTATCCTTATTTATCTATGCACTTTCGATTTGTTAGATGAAATATAATAAAAATTTTGGCAAGGAAGATGTGGAATCAAATCTATAGGATGAGTGATAGTTTTAAAAGTTTTTAAGCTTTTGACCTCTTTCAAAAAAATTACGTATCTCTCTTCTAAACTTATCATAGAATTATTGGCAACTTATCTAGATTAATTTTCTTAGCTCAATGAATTATATAGACTAACTTGACTATATAGATAATTTGGCCTATATGGTAGTAAGATAACTTATAAAATAAAATATAATTTAACATTAGATGTAGAAGTAGTCTTCTATCCTTACCATATTCTTTGATCTAATAGATTTTGAAACTTCCATCTTGAATTGTACCAGGGTGAAATAACAATAGTGTGTCCCACTTTTTGGGACAAAGGAAATTGGTTTTCCAAAAAAAAAAAACAATTTTAGTGCCTTCAATCCAAGTACCCTCTTCACACGAAGGGGATGATTGGCTTCGTGCAAAGTACCCTGTGTGGGGTACTTCGCGTGAAGAGGACACATACACACACACACACTGATAGGGAGGATCTCCAAACTATGTTCTAGCTTCTCCTTCTAGAACTCACCTAGGCCTTTTCTTAGCCTATTAGGGTCTTTATCCTATACCCTATACTAAGCGAATCTCCTCACCATTCCATAACTACACCAATCCTCACCAATCGACTCAAAACTCTATTCCACCCTTGTGGCTACCTTGTGCTCTCATTGCACCAAACTTCACAACTGGCTTCCAAGAGTGAATTCTTGCTTGGCTTGACTTCTAAGGATTGTATTGGTTCTCATTCAATAGTTTTTAGGTTCACTAATTAGGTTGGAGTAATGGGTTTTCAATCATTTTACTATTTTCACAGTTAGGAGGAGTACTAGGACTAGTAACCAATTATGCCTTCAAAACTAATTTTCTACTTATATCTCCTTAAAACCTTTAAGGAAATTTTAAACAAAGTTGTTTTTAAGATACCCTTTTGGCCTCTAACAAGCAATTCAAGAAAACTTATCAACATAGTGACAAATTTAGGACTCAAACACCACACAAAACTATTTACAAACTCAACTAACACACTTAGGGCTTTATCAAATAGCCCTTATTCATGTGGTCTGGCTAGGACCACTACAAGCCAAAAATGGTAAGGAAACTTGGCATATTTCCTAGGTGCTCCGCACCATTCTCCCCCTATGACAAAAAGCTCAAGGTGGGTCCGTATTGAGGAGTTCCTTATTGATACCTTTCTTATTAAAATCATTCTCAGCTATCCATGTGGCTTTAGATTCAAGCTGGTTCCTCCACTTCACTAGATGCTCCATATAAACTCCATGCCTAGTCTTCTTCTTTACTCTTGAATCTAGGACCTTTTTAGCTTGGGGCTTGGTATGGATTGGTATACTGATGTCTTGGACTGATTTATCCACCTCTGTACTATGTTCTTCTTCCATGACATTAGGACCCTTGTATTTAACCAAATCTTGAATGTTGAAGATAGGAGAGATGGCTAGTTCATTTGGCAACTCTATCTTATATGCATTTGGACCATACTTAGCTAAAACCTTACAAGGCCCTATCCTTCTCATTTGAAGTTTACTTGGAACACCTTTCTGAAGTCTAGCTTTGTTCAAATGTGCCAACACCAAATCTCCTACTTCAAATTGTAAATCTCTCCTCCTTTCATCTACTTTAGCCTTTATCCTTTGAGTAGCTTCTAACAAGGACTTCTTGACCTTCTCATGTACCTCTCTCATGGACTGGGAAAAATCATCTGCATGTCCACTAATCTCCTCATGATTCTTTAACTCCCTTAACTCACAAACTCCTCTTGGGTGATAACCATAAACAACTTGAAAAGGGCTCTTACCGGTGGTTCTATTTGTGCTATCATTGTAGGCAAACTCAGCTTGTGGTAGCACTTGATCCCATGCTTGACCATACTCCTTGGTGAGGCAACTTAGTAGGTTCCCAAGTACTCTATTGATTACTTCTGTTTGACCATCTGTTTATGGATGGTATGCTGAACTGTGGGCCAAGTTTGTACCCAATCTTCTCCACAATGTCTTCCAAAAATGCCCCATGAATTTGACATCCCTATCTGATACAATGTTGATTGGTAACCCATATATTCTAACTACCTCTTTAAAGAAAAGATGAGCTATATAGTTGGCATCATGTGTGGTTTTGCAAGGTATGAAATGGCTCATCTTACTAAATCTATCCACAACTACAAACACACTATCCCAACCTGATTTTGTCCTTGGTAAGCCCACTATGAAGTCCATGCTGATGCATTCCCATGGCCTATTTGGAATGGGTAAGGGCTAGTACAGTCTTGCATTTGAAGAAGTTCCCTTGGCCTTTTGACAAATCATGCATTGTTCCACATACTTCCTGATATCTCTTTGCATCCTAGGCCAATAGTAGAATCTTTCCACCAACTCCAATGTTTTGTTCAAACCAAAGTGTCCACTAAGGCTTCCATTATGCTTCTCTTGGATCAGATTTTCTCTCATTGATCCTCTAGGAACACATAACTGATTTCCCCTAAACAACAACCCATTTTGCAAAGTATAATCGAAAAATGTGCCATGAAAATGATTATCAAATTCTAAGCATACCTTGTAAGCCTCTGAGAAGTCTTCATCATTAGCATATAGATCTTTGAAACCTTCAACTCCTATGCTTTCCAACTGTATTTCTTGGATAGTAAGCAGCCTTCTGCTTAATGCATTAGCTACTTTATTAATCTGCCCTTTCTTGTGCTTGATAGTGAATGTGTAAGATTGTAGAAATTCCATCCATTTGATGTGTCTAAGGCTGAGTTTCTCTTGAGTGTTAATGTAACTCAATGCTTGGTTATCAGTGTATACAACAAACTCTTTGGGCAAAAGATAGTGCCTCCACTTCCTGAGTGCTTGCACCAATGCATACAATTCTAAGTCATAGGATAAGTACCTGGACTTGGCTTCATTTAGCCTTTCCCTAAAGAATGCTACTAGTCTTCCCTCTTGGCTTAATACAGCCCCAACAACAATATTACTTGCATCACATTCTACAACAAACAATTTGTCAAAACTATGCAAAATAAGTATGGGTTTTGTAGCTACCTCTTTCTTCAATTTTTCAAACCCTTCATTAGCTTCTTTGTCCACAAGAATTTAGTTTTCAACCCTCCTTTGATGGTGTCTAAGATTGGGGTACATATCTCACTAAAACCCCTTATAAACTTCCTGTAGAATTGTGCCAAACCATGGAAACTTCTTACTGCAGTCCCTGCTCTTGGTGTAGGACAATTTAGAATGGCTTCTACCTTACTTTCATCCATCTTCAAGTTACCTTGTGAAACTAAAAAACCAAGGTAAACCAACTCTTGCTTCAAAAACTCACTTTTCTCAAGGTTAATGATCAACTTTTCTTCATGTAGCCTCTTCAAAACAATTTCCAAATGCTTCATGTGTTCTTCCTTAGTCTTGCTGAAGATAAGAATATCATCAAGATAAACCACTACAAAATGTCCTATGTAGTCCTTCAACACCTCATTCATTAGCCTCATGAATGTGCTAGGTGCATTAGAGAGTCCAAATGGCATTACTAACCACTTATAAAGTCCTTTTGTAGTCTTGAAGGATAGCTTCCATTCATCTCCCTCCTTCATTCTGATTTGATAGTAACCACTCTTGAGATCTATCTTGGAGAAACACTTAGCACCTCGCAAACAATCCATTAGATCTTCTATTCTAGGGATAGGAAACCTATATCTGATTGTTATCCTATTTATGGCCCTAGAATCAGTGCACATTCTCCACTTACCTCCTTTCTTGGGTGCCAAAACAACTGGGACAACACATGGGTTGATGCTCTTTCTAATTAGACCTTGGTCAAGTAGTTCTTGTACTTGTCTTGCAATTTCTTTATTCTGATATGGAGTCATCTTATAGGCAGCCTTGTTAGGTAAAGAGGCTCCTGGCACAAAGTCTATTTGATGACTAATAGCTCTTTGTGTAGGGAGTGTGGCTGGTGCTTCATCACTTATGATGTCCTTGAACTGATCCAATAGTTCTTGTACCTCTCTTGGCAATGGTGTTTGTTTGACAACATCTTCCTCCTTTGGTTTAACAACTATGGCAAACCCAAATTCATTGCCCTCCTTGAAATCATGCAAGAATTCTTTTCCACTCATGAGTAGAATTCTTGGATCTGCTGCTGCATCTATTCCTTCCTCAACAAGTGATTGGATTTTGTATGTCACTCCTCCTTTCTTGAATGTGTATAAGTTCTTCTTCCCATGATAGATAGCATCTGTATCATATTGCCATGGTCTACCCAAGAGTAGATGACAAGCGTCCATGGGTAACACATCACAAAGAATCTTATCCTGATAACCTCCAATTGAAAACTCCACCCAAACTTGTTCATTTACCAATACATTCTGCCCCTTCTTCAGCCATGTGACTCTATAGGGATGATCATGAGGAATCCTTGTTAACTTGAGCTTTTGGAAAGCCTCTTCAGAGATGATATTATTAGTTGATCCTGACTGAATCCACAATAATTTTACAAACCTTGCCAAGTATCTTGCATTTTATTCTAAAAAGTGCCCTTCTTTGTTTTGGCTCTTCTTTGCTAGGCTCCTTGATCAAGACTCTTCTAAACATCAGATTTTCTCCCTTCTCAGAATCAAGACTCACTTCTGAAGTTACATTGCTACTGTCCTCTTCTTGTACATAGGTTATCTTCTTCTCACCCTATGAAGATGATGCCTTCTTAGGGCATCTATAGTCTGGGTGGACCAAGTTGTCCACAATGGTAGCATTTCATGCTTGCAAAATGTGAACTCCTGCTGAAGTTATTTGATCTACCTCTACCTCCACCATTGGATCCTCTTCCTCTAATGAAATTACCTCTTCCACTTGTTTCCCCACTTTGTTCAATCATCTTGGAGTCTCCTATAGTCTTGGGTTCATTGCTTCTT
>BSBK01014610.1:0-32500 GCA_027943335.1 Chamaecyparis obtusa | reverse complement strand
TCGGCGCCGATCCCGCCCCGCCGCTCCCCGGAGAGCTCGACCGGTTCGGTTCCGCTCCGATCGGACCCCGCCCGCGAGCGCCGCTCGGCTCGACGAGCTCGATGGGGATCCCGTCCGCGGGCGAGCTGGGCGTGGCTACACGTATGACCCGAATGTAATTTTTTTTTTTTTTTTTTTTTTTTTTTTTAACTCTGGTTTTTTCGTTCTTATCCTCGTACGGAGCCTCCTTTGTTCATTTTTTTCCCGCGAGTTTCGACCCCGCCCGGGAGCGAGCTCGGCGCCGATCCCGCCCCGCCGCTCCCCGGAGAGCTCGACCGGTTCGGTTCCGCTCGGATCGGACCCCGCCCGCGAGCGCCGCTCGGCTCGACGAGCTCGATGGGGATCCCGTCCGCGGGCGAGCTGGGCGTGGCTACACGTATGACCCGAATGTAATTTTTTTTTTTTTTTTTTTTTAAAACTCTGGTTTTTTCGTTCTTATCCTCGTACGGAGCCTCCTTTGTTCATTTTTTTTCCGCGAGTTTCGACCCCGCCCGGGAGCGAGCTCGGCGCCGATCCCGCCCCGCCGCTCCCCGGAGAGCTCGACCGGTTCGGTTCCGCTCGGATCGGACCCCGCCCGCGAGCGCCGCTCGGCTCGACGAGCTCGATGGGGATCCCGTCCGCGGGCGAGCTGGGCGTGGCTACACGTATGACCCGAATGTAATTTTTTTTTTTTTTTTTTTTTTTTTTAACTCTGGTTTTTTCGTTCTTATCCTCGTACGGAGCCTCCTTTGTTCATTTTTTTTCCGCGAGTTTCGACCCCGCCCGGGAGCGAGCTCGGCGCCGATCCCGCCTCGCCGCTCCCCGGAGAGCTCGACCGGTTCGGTTCCGCTCGGATCGGACCCCGCCCGCGAGCGCCGCTCGGCTCGACGAGCTCGATGGGGATCCCGTCCGCGGGCGAGCTGGGCGTGGCTACACGTATGACCCGAATGTAATTTTTTTTTTTAAATTTTTTTTTTAACTCTGGTTTTTTCGTTCTTATCCTCGTACGGAGCCTCCTTTGTTCATTTTTTTTCCGCGAGTTTCGACCCCGCCCGGGAGCGAGCTCGGCGCCGATCCCGCCCCGCCGCTCCCCGGAGAGCTCGACCGGTTCGGTTCCGCTCGGATCGGACCCCGCCCGCGAGCGCCGCTCGGCTCGACGAGCTCGATGGGGATCCCGTCCGCGGGCGAGCTGGGCGTGGCTACACGTATGACGCGAATGTATTTTTTTTTTTTTTTTTTTTTTTTTTAACTCTGGTTTTTTCGTTCTTATCCTCGTACGGAGCCTCCTTTGTTCATTTTTTTTCCGCGAGTTTCGACCCCGCCCCGGAGCGAGCTCGGCGCCGATCCCGCCCCGCCGCTCCCCGGAGAGCTCGACCGGTTCGGTTCCGCTCGGATCGGACCCCGCCCGCGAGCGCCGCTCGGCTCGACGAGCTCGATGGGGATCCCGTCCGCGGGCGAGCTGGGCGTGGCTACACGTATGACCCGAAAGTAATTTTTTTTTTTTTTTTTTTTTTTTTTAACTCTGGTTTTTTCGTTCTTATCCTCGTACGGGGCCTCCTTTGTTCATTTTTTTTCCGCGAGTTTCGACCCCGCCCGGGAGCGAGCTCGGCGCCGATCCCGCCCCGCCGCTCCCCGGAGAGCTCGACCGGTTCGGTTCCGCTCGGATCGGACCCCGCCCGCGAGCGCCGCTCGGCTCGACGAGCTCGATGGGGATCCCGTCCGCGGGCGAGCTGGGCGTGGCTACACGTATGACCCGAATGTAATTTTTTTTTTTTTTTTTTTTTTTTTTTTAACTCTGGTTTTTTCGTTCTTATCCTCGTACGGAGCCTCCTTTGTTCATTTTTTTTCCGCGAGTTTCGACCCCGCCCGGGAGCGAGCTCGGCGCCGATCCCGCCCCGCCGCTCCCCGGAGAGCTCGACCGGTTCGGTTCCGCTCGGATCGGACCCCGCCCGCGAGCGCCGCTCGGCTCGACGAGCTCGATGGGGATCCCGTCCGCGGGCGAGCTGGGCGTGGCTACACGTATGACGCGAATGTATTTTTTTTTTTTTTTTTTTTTTTTTTTAACTCTGGTTTTTTCGTTCTTATCCTCGTACGGAGCCTCCTTTGTTCATTTTTTTTCCGCGAGTTTCGACCCCGCCCGGGAGCGAGCTCGGCGCCGATCCCGCCCCGCCGCTCCCCGGAGAGCTCGACCGGTTCGGTTCCGCTCGGATCGGACCCCGCCCGCGAGCGCCGCTCGGCTCGACGAGCTCGATGGGGATCCCGTCCGCGGGCGAGCTGGGCGTGGCTACACGTATGACGCGAATGTATTTTTTTTTTTTTTTTTTTTTTTTTTAACTCTGGTTTTTTCGTTCTTATCCTCGTACGGAGCCTCCTTTGTTCATTTTTTTTCCGCGAGTTTCGACCCCGCCCCGGAGCGAGCTCGGCGCCGATCCCGCCCCGCCGCTCCCCGGAGAGCTCGACCGGTTCGGTTCCGCTCGGATCGGACCCCGCCCGCGAGCGCCGCTCGGCTCGACGAGCTCGAATGGGATCCCGTCCGCGGGCGAGCTGGGCGTGGCTACACGTATGACCCGAATGTAATTTTTTTTTTTTTTTTTTTTTTAACTCTGGTTTTTTCGTTCTTATCCTCGTACGGAGCCTCCTTTGTTCATTTTTTTTCCGCGAGTTTCGACCCCGCCCGGGAGCGAGCTCGGCGCCGATCCCGCCCCGCCGCTCCCCGGAGAGCTCGACCGGTTCGGTTCCGCTCGGATCGGACCCCGCCCGCGAGCGCCGCTCGGCTCGACGAGCTCGATGGGGATCCCGTCCGCGGGCGAGCTGGGCGTGGCTACACGTATGACCCGAATGTAATTTTTTTTTTTTTTTTTTTTAAAACTCTGGTTTTTTCGTTCTTATCCTCGTACGGAGCCTCCTTTGTTCATTTTTTTTCCGCGAGTTTCGACCCCGCCCCGGAGCGAGCTCGGCGCCGATCCCGCCCCGCCGCTCCCCGGAGAGCTCGACCGGTTCGGTTCCGCTCGGATCGGACCCCGCCCGCGAGCGCCGCTCGGCTCGACGAGCTCGATGGGGATCCCGTCCGCGGGCGAGCTGGGCGTGGCTACACGTATGACCCGAAAGTTTTTTTTTTTTTTTTTTTTTTTTTTTTTTTTTTTTTTTTTTTAACTCTGGTTTTTTCGTTCTTATCCTCGTACGGGGCCTCCTTTGTTCATTTTTTTTCCGCGAGTTTCGACCCCGCCCGGGAGCGAGCTCGGCGCCGATCCCGCCCCGCCGCTCCCCGGAGAGCTCGACCGGTTCGGTTCCGCTCGGATCGGACCCCGCCCGCGAGCGCCGCTCGGCTCGACGAGCTCGATGGGGATCCCGTCCGCGGGCGAGCTGGGCGTGGCTACACGTATGACCCGAAAGTAATTTTTTTTTTTTTTTTTTTTTTTTTTTTAATTTAACTCTGGTTTTTTCGTTCTTATCCTCGTACGGGGCCTCCTTTGTTCATTTTTTTTCCGCGAGTTTCGACCCCGCCCGGGAGCGAGCTCGGCGCCGATCCCGCCCCGCCGCTCCCCGGAGAGCTCGACCGGTTCGGTTCCGCTCGGCTTGATCAGCTCTGGTCGCTAGATCACTTGACAAAATTAGGTCAACAGGCAGATCAACTCGGGTCACCAACTAGATCAACTCAGGTCGCAAACTAGATCATCTCGGGTGGCTAGATCAACTCTGCTCGCTAGTCGGTAACTCATACTGCCATAATAAATTAGGTCACTACAACGACTCTGGTCGCTCGGTCGACTAAGGTGACTCAGGTCACTGGGTGGACTTGGTCGACTCGGTCGACTCGATCGACTCGGGTCACCGAGTTGACTCAGGTAGCCAAATCGACTCAGGTCGAGTCAGTCACCTGACCGACCCGGTCGACTCGGGTCGACGCAGTCAACTTGAGTCAACTCAGTTGACTTGGATCACCGGGTCGACTAGGGTGACTTAGGTCGACTCAGCTGACTCGGTTGACTCAGGTCGACTCAAGTCGACTTGGGTTGTCGGATCTACTCGGGCCTCTAGATTGCACGGGTCACTAGATCAACTCAAGTTGCTAGCGAGATCAGCTCAGGTCACCACACAGGTAACCAACTAGATCAACTCGGGTCACTAGATCAGCTTGGGTCACCAGCTAGATCAGCTCTAGTCGCTAGATCACCTGACAAAATCAGGTCACTAACTAGATCAGCCTGGGTCACCAACCATTTCATCTTAGGTCGCCAACTAGATCAGCTTAGGTCGCTAACTAGATCAACTCAGGTCGCCAGATCAGCTCTGGTTGCCAGCCAAAAACTTTGACTGCCATAATAAATTGGGTCACCACAGCGACTCGGGTCACCAGGTCGACTCGGTTGACTCGGGTCACCAGGTCGACTTGGTTGAATCAGGTCACTGGGTCGACTCGGTCGACTCGATGGACTTGGGTCACCAGGTCGACTTGGTTGACTCAGGTCACCGGGTCGACTCAGTCACCTGACTGACTCGGTCGACTCGGGATGACTCAGTTGACTCAGGTCATCGGATCGACTCGAGTCACCAAGTTGACTCGGGTCACCGGGTCGACTTGGGTTGTCAGATCGACTCGGGCCTCTGGATCAGTACGGGTCACTGGATCAACTCAAGTCGCTAGCGAGATCAACTCAGGTCACCACACGGGTCGCCAACTAGATCAACTCACATCGCCAGATCAGCTTGGGTCACCAACCAGATCAACTCTGGTCGCTAGATCACCTGACAAACTTAAGTCACCAGCCAGATTAGCTTAGGTCACCAGCCAGTAACTCTGACTACCATAATAAATTAGGTCACCACAGTGACTCAGGTAACTGGGTTGACTCAGTCGACTCAGGTCGACTCAGTTGACTCAGATCACCGGGTCGACTCGATCGACTCAGTTGACTCGATTCACCGGGTTGACTTAGGTTACTGGGTTGACACGATCGACTCAGTTGACTCAGGTCATTGGGTGGACTCCGTTGACTTAATCGACTCAGGTCACCGGGTTGACTCAGTCACCTGACTGACTCGGGTCGACTTGGTTGACTCGGGTCACAAGGTCGACTTGGTTGACTCGGGTCATCAGGTCGACTTGGTTGATTCGGGTCATCGGGTCGACTCGGTTGAGTCGGGTCACCAGGTCGACTCAGGTCGACTTGGGTTACCAGATCGACTCAGGCCTCTGGATCAGGATGGGTTACTGGATCAACTCAAGTTGCTAGCAAGATCAACTTAGGTCACCACACGGGTCACCAACTAGATCAACTCTGGTCGCCAGATTAGCTTGGGTCACCAACCAGATCAACTCTGGTCTCCAGATCACCTAACAAAATTAGGTCACTAGCAACTTGGGTCACTGGGTCGACTCAATTGACTCAGGTCACCGGGTGAACTCGGTCGACTCAGTTGACTCGGGTCACCGGGTCGACTCGGTTGACTCGGGTCATTGGGTCGACTCGGTCGAGTCAGGTCACCAGGTCGACTCGATCGAGTCGGGTCATCGGGTCGACTCAGGTCGTCGGGTTGACTCAGGTCAACTCGGTTGACTCAGGTCACCGGGTCGACTCGGTTGACTTGGGTCACCGCATCGACTTGGTTGACTCAGGTCACTGCGTCGACTCGGTTGACTCGGGTCATCGGGTTGACTCGGTTGACTCGGGTCATCGGGTCGACTCGGTTGACTCAGGTCACTGGGTTGACTCAATTGACTCAGGTCACTGGGTCGACTCGGTTGACTCGGGTCACCGAGTCAACTCGAATCGACTTGGGTTGCCGGATCGACTCAGGCCTCTAGATTGGGATGGGTCACTAGATCAACACAAGTCGCTAGTGAGATCAACTCAGGTCACCACACGGGTCACCAACTAGATCAACTCAGGTCACCAAATCAGATTGGGTCACTAGCCAGATCAGCTCTGGTCGCCAGATCACCTCACAAAATTAGGTCGACAGCCAAATCAGCTTAGGTTGCCAACTAGATCAATTCAGGTCACCAGATCAGCTCTAGTCACCAGCCAGTAACTCTGACTGCCATAATAAATTAGGTCACCATAGTGACTCAGGTCGCTGGGTCGACTCGATCGACTCGGGTCACCAGGTCAACTCGGTTGACACGGGTCACTGGGTCGACTCGGTCGACTCTGTTGACTCGAGTCACCGGGTTGACTCGGTCGACTCAGGTCACTAGGTCGACTTAGGTCGACTCAGTCACCTGACTGACTCGGTCGACTTGGGTCGACTTGGTTGCCTCGAGTCATCGTGTTAACTCAGTTGACTCAGGTCATCGGGTCAACTCAGTTGACTCCGGTCATTGGGTCAACTCAGTTGACTCAAGTCATCAGGTCAACTTAGTTGACTCAGGTCACTGGGTCGAGTCGGTCGACGCGGTTGACTCAGGTCACCAGGTCGACTTGGGTTGCCGGATCGACTCGGGCCTCTAGATCAAGATGGATCATCGGGTCAACTCAAGTTACTAGCGAGATCAACTCAGGTCACCACATGGGTCGCCAACTAGATCAACTTGGGTCACCAGATTAGCTTGGGTCACCAGCTAGATCAGCTCTGGTCGCCATATCAGCTTATGTCACCAACTAGATCAACTCAGGTCGCCAGCCAATAACTTTGACTGCCATAATAAATTGGGTCACCATAGTGACTCGGGTCGCTAGGTCAACTTGGTTGACTCAGGTCATAGGGTCGACTCGGTTGACTCAGTTGACTCAGGTCATTGGGTCGACTCAGTTGACTCATGTCACTGGGTCGACTCGAGTCACCAGGTCGACTCGGTTGACTCAGGTCACTAGGTCGACTCGGGTCAACTCAGTCACCTTACTAACTTAGGTAGACTTGGTTGACTTGGGTCACCAGGTCAACTTAGGTCATCAGGTCAACACGGTTGACTCAGGTCACTAGGTCAACTCTGTCGACTCAGGTCACCAAGTCAGCTGGGTCGACTTAGTCAACTCTGGTCACCGGGTCGACTCAGTTGATTCGAGTCACCGGGTCACTGGGTCGACTCGGTTGGCTCGGGTCATCGAGTTGACCAGGTTGACTCGGGTCACTGGGTCGACTCGGTGGACTCGAGTCGACTCGATTGACTCAGGTCGAGTTGGGTTGCCGGCTCGACTCGGGCCTCTGGATCGGGATGGGTCACTGGATCAACTCAAGTCGCTAGCGAGATCAACTCAGGTCACCACACGGATCACCAACTAGATTTACTCAGGTCGCCATATCAGCTTGGGTCACCAACCAGATCAGCTCTTGTCACCAGATCACCTGACAAAATTAGTTCACCAACCAGATCAGGTTAGGTCACCAATTAGATCAACTCAGGTCGCTAGATTAGCTCTGGTCGCCAGTGAGTAACTCCGACTGCCATAATAAATTGGGTCACCACAAAAACCCTGGTCGCTGGGTCGACTCAGTCAACTCAGTCAACTTGATCAACTCGGGTCACCGGGTCAACTCGGGTCATCGGGTCAACTCGGGTCACTGGGTCGACTCGGTCGACGTGGGTCACCGAGTCGACTTGGGTTGCCGAATCAACTTAGGCCTCGAGTCGACTTGGGTTGACACGGGTCGACCTAGTCGACTCAGGTCACTAGGTTGACTCAATTGATTCAGGTCACTAGGTCAACTCAGTCGACTCTGGTTTACTCGGGTCGACTCGGTCACCTGACCGACTCGGGACACCACGTCGACTCAGTCGACTCGGTTGACTCGGGTCATCGAGTCGACTCGGTTGACTCGGGTCATCGAGTCGACTCGGTTGACTCAGGTCACTCGGTCAACTCGATAGACTCGGGTCACCGAGTCGACTTGGGTTGCCGGATTGACTCAGGCCTCTGGATCAGGACGGGTCACTGGATCAACTCAAATCGCTAGCAAGATCAACTCAGGTCACCACACGGGTCGCCAACTAGATCAACTTGAGTCACCAAATCAACTTGGGTCACCAGCCAGATCAGCTCTGGTCTCCAGATGACCTGACAAAATTAGGTCACTAGCCAGATCAGCTTAGGTCACCCACTAGATCAATTCAGGTTGCCAGCTCAGCTCTGGTCGCCAGCTAGTAACTTTAACTGCCATAATAAATTAGGTCACCACAGCGACTTGGGTCACTGGGTCGACTCAGTTGACTCGGGTCATCGGGTCAACTCGGTCGACTCAGTTGACTTGGGTCACCAGGTCGACTCGGTTGACTCGAGTCATTGGGTCGACTCAGTTGACTCGGGTCACTGGGTCGACTCAATTGAGTCAGGTCACTGGGTCGACTCGGTCAACTTAGGTCATCGGGTCGACTCAGTCACCTAACCGACTCGGTCGACTCAGGTCGACTCGGATCACCGGGTTGAATCGATCGACTTGGTTGACTCGGGTCACCGCGTCAACTCAGTTGACTCGGGTCGACTCGGTTGACTCAGGTCACTGGGTTGACTCAGTTGACTCAGGTCACCGGGTCGACTCGATTGACTCAGGTCACCGGGTCGACTCGGGTCACCGGGTCAACTCGGTTGACTCGGATGATCGAGTCGACTCGGTCGACTCGGATCGACTTGGGTTGTTGGATCAACTCAAGCCTCTAGATCAGGATGGGTCACTAGATCAACACAAGTCGCTAGCGAGATCAACTCAGGTCACCACACAGGTCGCCAACTAGATCAACTCGAGTCGCCAGATCAGATTGGGTCACCAGCCAGATCAGCTCTGGTTGCTAGATCACCTCACAAAATTAGGTCGACAGCCAAATTAGCTCTGGTCACTAGATCACCTCACAAAATTAGGTCGACAACCAGATCAGCTTAGGTTGCCAACTAGATCAATTCAGGTCGCTAGATCAACTCTGGTCGCTAGCCAATAACTTTGACTGCCATAATAAATTGGGTCACCACAGCGACTCGGGTCGCTGGGTCGACTCGGTCGAGTCGGGTCACTGGGTCGACTTGGTTGACTTAGGTCACTAGGTCAACTCGGTCGACTCAGTTGACTCAGGTCACCGGGTTGACTCGGTTGACTCAAGTCACCGGGTCGACTTAGGTCGACTCGGTTGACTTGGGTCACCAGGTCGACTCAATTGACTCAGGTCATCGGGTCAACTCAGTTGACTCAGGTCATCGAGTCGACTCGATCGACTCGGGTCACTAGGTTGACTCGGTCGACGCGGTTGACTCAAGTCACCGGGTTGACTTGGGTTGCCGGATCGACTTAGGCCTCTAAATCGGGATGAGTCACTTGGTCAACTCAAGTCGCTAGCGAGATCAACTCAGGTCACCACACGGGTCGCCAACTAGATCAACTCAGGTCACCACACGGGTCGCCAACTAGATCAACTCAGGTCGCCAGATCAGCTTGGGTCACCAGCTAGATCAGCTCTGGTCACCAGATCACCTAACAAAATTAGGTCACCAGCCAGATCAGCTTATGTCACCAACTAGATCAACTCGGGTCGCCAGCCAGTAACTTCGACTGCCATAATAAATTGGGTCACCACAGTGACTCAGGTCGCTGGGTCGACTCGGTTGACTCAGGTCACAGGGTCGACTCGGTTGACTCAAGTCATCGGGTCGACTCGGTTGACTCATGTCACTGGGTCAACTCAGGTCACCGGGTCGACTTAGTTGACTTAGGTCACCAGGTCGACTCAGTTGACTCAGGTCACCGAGTCGACTCGGGTCGACTCAGTCACCTTACTGACTTAGGTCAACTTGGTTGACTCAGGTCACCATGTCAACTCAGGTCATTGGGTTGACACGGTTGACTCGGGTCACTGGGTTAACTCTATCGACTCGGTTGACTCGGGTCACCGAGTCGACTCAGTCGACTCTGGTCACCGGGTCGACTTGGTTGATTCGGGTCACCGGGTCACTGGTCGACTCGGTTGGCTCGGGTCATCGGGTCGACTCGGGTCACTGGGTCGACTCGGTTGACTCAGGTCGACTGGGTCGACTTAGTCAACTCTAGTCACCGGGTCGACTCGGTTGATTCGGGTCACCGGGTCACTAGGTCGACTCGGTTGGCTCGGGTCATCGGGTCGACTCAGGTCACTGGGTCGACTCGGTTGACTCAGGTCGACTGGGTCGACTTAGTCGACTCTGGTCACCGGGTCGACTCGGTTGATTCAGGTCACCGGGTCACCGAGTCGACTCGGTTGGCTCAGGTCATCAGGTCGACTCGGTTGACTCGGGTTGCTAGCTCGACTTGGGTTGCTGGCTCGACTCGAGCCTCTAGATCGAGACGGGTCATTGGATCAACTCAAGTCGCTAGCGAGATCAACTCAGGTCACCACATGGGTCGGCAACTAGATTTACTCGAGTCACCATATCAGCTTGGGTCACCAACCAGATCAGCTCTTATCGCCAGATCACCTGACAAAATTAGTTCACCAGCCAGATCAGGTTAGGTCGCTAACTAGATCAACTCGGGGTGCTAGATCAGCTCTAGTCGCCAGTGAGTAACTCTGACTACCATAATAAATTAGGCCACCATAAAAACCCCGGTCGCTGGGTCGACTTGGTTGACTCAGGTCACCGGGTCGACTCAGTTGACTCGGGTCATTGGGTCGACTCGGTCAACTCGGGTCACCGGGTCGACTCGGGTCATCGGGTCACTGGGTCGACTCGGGTCACCGAGTCGACTTGGGTTGCTGGATTGACTCAAGCCTCGAGTCGACTTGGGTTGACACGGGTCGACCTAGTCAACTCAGGTCACCGGGTCGACTCAATTGATTCAGGTCACTAGGTTGACTCAGTCGACTCTGGTTGACTCGGGTCGACTTAGTCACCTGACCGACTCAGTTGACTCGGGTCACCACGTTGACTCGGTCGACTCGGTTGACTCAGGTCGACTCAGTTGACTCGGGTCATCGGGTCGACTCAGTTGACTCAGGTCACTCGGTCGATTCGGTTGACTCGGGTCACTTGGTCAACTCGGGTCGACTTAATCACCTGACTGACTTAGGTCGACTTAGTTGACTCGGGTCACCAGGTCGACTCAGTTGACTCAGGTCACTGGGTCAACTCTGTCGACTCAGGTCACCAGGTCGACTGGGTCAACTCAGTCGACTCAGGTCACCGGGTCGACTCAGTCACTTGACCGACTCGGTTGATTCGGGTCACTGGGTCGACTCGGTTGACTCAAGTCACTGGGTCGACTCGATTGACTCGGGTCGACTCGAGTGACTCGGGTCACCGGGTCAACTCGGGTTGACTCGGGCCTCTAGATCAGGAGGGGTCATTGGATCAACTCAAGTTTCTAGCGAGATCAACTCAAGTCACCACACGGGTCCCCAACTAGATTTACTCAGGTCACCATATCAGCTTGGGTCACCAGCCAAATCAACTCTTGTCGCCAAATCACCTGACAAAATTAGTTCGCCAGCTAGATCAGGTTAGGTCGCCAACTAGATCAACTCGGGTTGCTAGATCAGCTCTGGTCGCCAATGAGTAACTCCAACTGCCATAATAAATTAGGTCACCACAGAAACCCCAGTCGCTGGGTCGACTCGGGTCGACTCGATTGACTCGGGTCATTGGGTCGACTCGGTCAACTCGGGTCACCGGGTCGACTCGGTTGACTCAGGTCATCAGGTCGACTTGGGTCACTGGGTCGACTCGGGTCACCGAGTCGACTTGGGTTGCTGGATCGACTCAGGCCTCAAGTTGACTTGGGTTGACACGGGTCGACCTAGTCTACTAAGGTCTCCTGGTCGACTCGGGTCGACTCAATCGATTCAGGTCACTGGGTCGACTCAATCACCTGACTGACTCGGTCATCTCAGGTCACCATGTCGACTCGATTGACTCTTGTCATCGGGTTGACTCAGTTGACTCAGGTCACTGGGTCAACCGATTGACTCAGGTCACTGGGTCGACTCGGTCACCACACGGGTCACCAACTAGATCAAGTTAGGTAGCTAGCGAGATCAACTCAGGTCACCACACTGGTCCCCAACTAGATCAACTCGGATCGCCAGATCAGCTTGGGTCACCAGCCAGATCAGCTGTGGTCGCCAGATCAGCTTGGGTCACCACATTGACTCAGGTCGCCACATTACTTGGCCAACTCGGGTCACCAGCCAGATCAACTCAGGTGACTCGGTTGACTCAGGTTATCGGGTCGACTCGGGTCGACTTGGGTTGCCAGATCAACTCGGGCCTCGAGTCGACTTGGGTTGACTTGGGTCACCAGGTCGATGCGGGTTGTCAGGTCAACACGAGTCACCGGTTCGACATGGGTCGCCAGTTTGACACGGGTCACTGGGTCGACACGGGTCACTGGGTCGACGCGAGTCACTGGGTCGACGCGGGTCACTAGGTCGACGCAGGTCGCTGGGTTGACTCGGGTCGTCAAGTTGACTCGGGTCGCCGGGTCAACTCAGGTTATTGGATCGACTCGGGTCTCTAGATCAGGACAGGTCACTTGATCAACTCGGGTCACCACATGAGTCACCAATTAGATCAACTCAGGTCACCAGATCAGCTTGGGTCACTAGCCAAATCTGCTCTGGTCGCCAAATCACCTAACCGACTCGGGTCGCCAGCCAGATCAGCTTGGGTCACCACATCACCTGGCCAACTCGGTTCGCCAGATCAACTCAGGACACGACATCGACTCAGGTAGTTAGCTAGATCATCTCAGATCACCAGATCGCCCGATGAACTCAGGTCGGGTGGGGTCTCTAGATCGAGTCGAGTCACCAGATCAAGTCGGGTCCCGAGCCAGATCAACTCAGGTCACCACATCGACTCGGGTCACCAGCCAGATTAGGTCAGGTCACTAGATAGCCTGACCTACTTAGATCTCCAGTGAGTCTGTCCACTTTTTGAATGATTGACCCATACTCCTCTTCAAGTATTATCATAGTCAAGTCTCCGCTTCTAGCTCGACAATAAGAAGGGCGTGACTCCATGTATGGCCTGAGTGATTTTTTTTTAACTCTGGTTTTTTCATTCTTTTTGTCGTAGGGAGCCTCCTTTGTCTATTTTTTTTACAACTTTTGACCTCGCTCACGATCAAGCTAGGCCAACTCATTTAAACTTGGATCGCATAAATCTAATATGCACAATAGTAATGTTGATGAGTATGCAAACACATCAATGAAGTCATCTCAGTATGTCAAGTCCCCCAACTTAGATCACTCGAGTCGCATAAGTAACTCAGATAGCCATAATAAATTAGGTCACCATAGTGACTCGGGTCACTAGGTCGACTCAGGTCACGGGGTCGACTCGGGTCATCAAGTCAACTCAGGTTGCTGGGTTGACATAGCCGAATCGACTCAGGTCTTTGGATCGGGACGGGTCACTTGATCAACTCGTGTCGCTAGCCAAATCAACTTAGGTCATCACATGGGTCGCCAACTAGATCAACTCGGGTCGCTAGATCAGCTCTGGTCACCAGATCACCTGACCAACTTAGGTCGCCAACCAAATCAGCCTTGATCGCCACATTGACTCAGGTTGCCACATCACCTAGCCAACTTGGGTCGCCAGCCAGATCAACTCGAGTTGCCAGATCGACTCGGGACACCACATCGACTCAGGTAGTCAGCTAGATCATCTTGGATCCCTAGATCGCTCGATGAACTCAACTCAGGTGGGGTCTCTAGATCAAGTCGGGTCACCAGATCAAGTCGGGTCCTGAGCTAGATCAACTTAGGTCACCACATCGACTTAGGTCACCAGCCAGATCAGGTCCCTAGCCAGATCAACTCAGGTCACCACATCCAATATGCACAATAGTAATGCTGATGAGTATGCAAACTCATCAATGAAGTCATCTCAGTATGCCAAGTTGTCAAGTCCTCCAACTTAGATCAGTCGAGTCGCATAAGTAACTCCAACTACCATAATAAACTTAGATCACTCAGGTCGTTAGGTCGACTCGGGTTGCCGGCTTGACTCGGGTCTCTAGATCGCGATAGGTCGCTGGATCAACTCGGGTTGCTAGCTAGATTAACTCAAGTCACCACATCGACTTGGGTCATCACCTAGATCAGCTCAGGTTGCCACATCACCTAACCAACTCAGGTCAGGTCGGGTCACCAGATTAATTCGGGTCACCAGCCAGATCAACTTAGGTTGCCACATCAACTCGAGTATCCAGATAGATCAGCTCGGGTCACCAAATCACCTAACTAACTTAGGTCAGGTTGGGTTAGGTCTCCTGATCAGGTCGGGTCACCGGATCAACTCAGGTCGCTAATTAGATCAACTCGGGTCACTAACATGATCAACTCGGGTCAACACATCAGCTTATGTTGTTAACACATTCCAATATGCCAAGCTGTCTAGTTTGCTAGCTCGGATCACTCGAGTCGCATAAGTAACTCGTATTGCCAAAACAACTTGGGTCACCTAATTAACTCGAGTCATCAGATCGACTCGGGTCGCCAGATCGACTCGGGTCACCGGATCGACTCGAGTCCTCGAATCGACTCGGGTCACCGTATTGACGCAGGTCACCGGATCGACTCAGGTCTCCAGATCAGGATGGGTCGTCCGATCGACTCGGTTCATCGGATCGATTCGGGTATCCAGATAGATCAAATCAGGTCACCAAATCACCTGACTAACTTAGGTTAGGTCGGGTCTCTGGATCGAGTCGGGTCACCAGATCAAATTGGGTCTCCAGCCAGATCAACTCGGGTCAACACATCGACTCGAGTCACCAACCAGATCAACTTGGGTCGCCAGACCAACTCAGGTCAGGTCGGGTAAGGTCTCCAGATTGGGTCAAGTCGCGGGATCATTTCAGCTCGCCAGCCAGATCAACTCGAGTTGCTACATCGACTCGACTCGACTCGCCAACCAGATCAGCTCAGGTCATTAGATCACCTGACCAACTCGAGTCAGGTCGACGGATGAAGTCAGATCGCCAGATCAACTCAGGTCGCCAGCCAGATCAACTCAGATCATCACATCGACTTAGGTCGCCAGCCAAATCAGCTCGGGTCACCAAATCAACTCGGGTCACCAGCCAGATCAACTCGGGTTAACAAATTTGAGTTTTGACCCCACTCGCAAGCGAGCTAGGCTAACTCATTCAAACTTGGATCGCCTCAATCTAATATGCATAATAGTAATACTAACGAGTATGCAAACTCATCAATGAAGTCAACTAAGTATGCCAGCCTGATCAACTCAGGTCAACAAATTGACTCGGGTCACCAACCAGATCAACTCGGGTCACCAGATTGCCAGGCCAAGTTGGGTCGGGTCGGGTTGGGTCAGGTCTCTAGATCGGGTTGGGTCAGTTCTCTAGATCGGGTCGGGTTGCCAGATCAATTCTTGTCGCCAACCAGATCAACTCAGGTCGCCACATCGACTCGGGTCGTCAGCCAGATCAGCTCGGGTCACCACATCACCTAACCAACTCGGGTTAGGTCGGGTCACCCGATCAATTTGGGTCACTAAGTTGGGTGTGACTCCATGAATGGCACGAGTGGTTTTCTTTTTCAACTCTAGTTTTTTCATTCTTTTCATTGTACGAAGCCTCCTTTGTCTATTTTTTTAGGACTTTTGACCCCGCCCTGAGGATCGCCAACGAGCTCGACCGGATCCTGTCCGAGATCTTGCTCGTGAGCGAGCTCACCGGGATCCCGTCGCCAACGAGCTAGGCGTGACTCCATGGATGGCTCTAGTGATTTAAGTTTTTTATAACTTGAAAATTTTGTTCTTTTCCTTGTATAGAGCCTCCTTTATCCATTTTTTCCTACGAGTTTCGACCCCGCCAGCGACCTTGTTAAGTTCTCATCGCAGGTCTTGCCCTACTACCACGAAAGCCTCCCAGCGGTTATATGAAATGACCCCGGGTCATTTCAACACTGCGTCTAACAATAACTAGTCAGACTGCATCAAATGATGTCCACCTCGATCCATGCCAACTCATTCAAACTTGGATCACCTCAATCTAATATGCACAATAGTAATGCTGACAAGTATGCCAACTCATCAATGAAGTCGCCTTAGCATGCCAAGCTGTCAAGTCCCCCAACTTGAATTACTCCAGTCGCATAAGTAATTCGGATCATTGGATCGACTCGCATCGCCGAGTCAACTCGGGTTTCTGGATCGACTCGAGTCCCCAAAACAACTTGGGTTGCCAGTCGGATCAACTCGGGTCACCATCCAGATCAACTCAGGTCGCAAGATCACCTGACTAACTTAGATTGACGAAGTTGCCTAGCCAACTTGGATCGCTAGACTTGCCAGATCGACTCGAATCACTGGAGTCGTCAGATCGACTCAGATCTCTATTTCAAGTCGGCCCTATTGCCACGAAGGCATCCCAATGATAACCAGTCAGATCGCAAGTTAAATCACATCAAATGATGTTCACCTCGATCTGTGCTAACTCATTCAATCTTGGATCACCTCGATCCAATATGCCAAGCTGTCAAGTCCACCAGCTCAGATCACTCGAGTTGCATAAGTAACTCAGATCGCCAGAACAACTCGGGTCACCAGATCGACACAGGTCGTCAAATCCACTCGGGTTGCCGAATCAACTCGAGTCGTCGGATCGACTCGGGTCTCCAGATTAGGACGGGTTGTCAGATCGACTCGGGCCGCCAGCCAAATCTACTCGGGTCCCTACATCGACTCAGGTATCCATATAGATCATATTGGGTCGCCAAATCACCTGACTAACTAAAGTTAGGTCAAGTTTGGTCGGGTCAGGTCTCCGGATTGGGTCGGGTCACCGGATCAACTTGGGTCAACATATCGACTCGAGTCGCCAACCAGAACAACTCGGGTCACCAGATTGCCAGACCAACTCGGGTTGGGTCGGGTCAGGTCTTCAGATCGGGTCAGGTCACGGGATCATTTTGGGTCGCCAGCCAGATCAACTCGGGTCGCCACATCAACTCGACTCACCAACCAGGTCAGGTCGGGTCACCAGATCACCTGACCAACTCGGTCAGGTCGACGGATGAAGTCGGATCGCTGGATCAACTCAGGTCGCTAGCCAGATCAACTTGGGTCACCACACCAACTCAGGCCGCCAGCCAAATCAGCTCAGGTCGCGAGATCAACTCAGGTCAACAAATGTGACTTTTGACCCCACTCACAAGTGAGCTAGGCTAACTCATTCCAAGTCTCTCATGGAAAAGTCCATGACTTCCCATTCCTATACCTATGCTGACGAGTATGCCAACTCATCAATGAATTCGGCTCAGCATGCCAAGTTGTCAAGTCCCCCAACTTGAATTACTCCAGTCACATAAGTAATTTAGATCACCAGAACAACTCGGGTCACCGGATCGACTCAATTCGCCGGATTGACTTGGATCACCGGATCACTAGAGTCGGCAAAGTAACCCAGATCTCTAGGGTCATAACGGGATAGGTATTGTTTACGGATGTAACGACCTCTGAGATGAGCCCAACTCGTCAATCGGAGCCAGCTCGCCAATCTGATTGAGCTAGCCGATCTGAGCCAACTCACCGATTTGAGCTAGCAAGACACCTCTCAAGAATTGAGTTTGAGAACTTCTCCACTAATGAGTTGTCCTCAAGATGTGAACTTGCATCCAGATTAGGACTTGTGGCTTGCACGAGCCAATGTCATGAAGACCTCCTACGTACATGCAACCAATGCATCTCATAGTCCAACATAGTTCTGAACTAGCTCATTACGCCACCATCTCGCACATGTTCCAAGTCTCCCATGGAAAAGTCCCCAACTTCCCATTCCAATACCTAGTTGATTTCACCTCGGATCGAGTCCCCAACAAGATCCAATGCCACTCTGCACAAAGCAGTCCATGCTACTTCATGCAGCTCGAATGACACCTCGACTTGACTCTAAACCTTACCCAGGCCAAAACTATTAACAACTTGTCGCACAACCCCATGAATGCTCCTCGAATCAAGTCCCTGACATGACCCTACTCCTGAGTGCACCAAACAACTCCTTTGTTACACCTCGGATCGAGTCCCTTACATGTCAGTTCAAGTCAGTCGACGTGTTAGCTCTATTTCTAGTATGAGGTGATCTTGTCACATCAACACTACACCCATCCATTGTAAGTTAGCCATACCACCACAAAGTCATCCAACAGTCATTATGAAATGACCCCTATCACATCAAGCTGTGTTGGTTTGTTTCAAGTCGGCCCTATTGCCACGAAGGCATCCCAATGGTAACTAGTCAAATCGCATCAAATGATGTTCACCTCGATCTATGCCAATGCTGCCTATGATTGATTTGCTAGCTCTCTACGGATATTTTTGGATATGCCATTTGATACCTGAATGCTATGCATGGGTTCGTGCATAGACGATTCGAGCTGAGCTTAAGGATGTTGAGTTCTCAAGTGAATATGAATAGGCGAGTTGTTCTATGGAGTAGAACTCAGGAATGCATGATGGATTGAGCTCATCTCGCGGATCCGAGCCAGCTCGTTGATCCGATCCAGCTTGTCGATCTGAGCCAGCTCGACGATCCGAGCCAGCTCGTCAAGTTGAGCCTTTTACGAGATTTAAATTTTTTGCGACCTATCGACGTCGGCAAGCATTTGTATGGGGGAGAAAGACTCGGACTAATAACTTATCCTCGTAGGGGAGGTGTTGTTGGTGGATGTGAGGATTTTTGAGATGAGACCCAAGCTGGAACAAATTCTAGTGCGCATTGTGATTAGAGCTAAGCTAAAGGATATTGAGTTCTCAAAGGAATACAAATAGGCAAGTTGTTTTATGGAGTAGAACACGGGAATGCATGATGGATCCGATCCGATTTGAGCCGAGCCGGCTCGGCGATCCGAGCCAGCCAGCTTGGAAAACCGAGCCGGCTCGCTCGGCAAACCGTGCCAGCTCGCCGATTCGAGTCAGCTCGCTCGGTGATCCGAGCCAGCTCGCTTGGCGATCCGAGCCTTTTACGAGATTTTAAGTTTTTGTGACTTATCGGCGTCGGCAAGCATTTCTACGTGGGAGCAAGACTCGGACTAATAACTTATATAGGGGAGGTGTTGTTGGTGGATGTAAGGATCTTTGAGATGAGACTCGAGATGGAATGGATTCTAGTGCCCATTGTGATTCGAGCTGAGCTAAAGGATGTTGAGTTCTCAAGTGAATACAAATAGGTGAGTTGTTCTATGGAGTAGAACACGGGAATGCATGATGGATTGAGCTCAGCTCGTCGATCCGAGCCAGCTCACGGATTCGAGCTAGCTTGTCGAGCTGAGTCTTTTACGAGATTTAAAGTTTTCGTGACCTATCCGTGTCGGCGAGCATTTCTACGGGGGAGCAAGACTTGGACTAATAACTTATATAGGGGAGGTGGTGTTGGTGGATGGAAGGATCTTTGAGATGAGACCCGAGCTGGAACGGATTCTAGTGCGCGTTGTGATTCGAGTTGAGCTAAAGGATGTTGAATTCTCAAGTGATTACAAATAGGCGAGTTATTCCATGGAGTAGAACACGGGAATGCATGATGGATTGAGCTCAGCTCGGCGATCCGAGCCAGCTCGGCGATCCGAGCCAGCTCGGCGATCCGAGCCAGCTCGGCGATCCGAGCCAGCTCGGCGATCCGAGCCAGCTCGGCGATCCGAGCCAGCCCGTCGAGCTGAGTCTTTTACAAGATTTAAATTTTTTGTGACCTTTCGGCGTTGGCGAGCATTTCTACGGGGGAGTAAGACTCGGACTAATAACTTATATAGGGGAGGTGTTGTTGGTGAATGTAAGGATCACTGAGATGAGACCCGAGCTGGAACGGATTCTAGTGCGCGTTATGATTCGAGCTGAGCTAAAGGATGTTCAGTTCTCAAGTGAATACAAAGAGGTGACTCATTCTATGGAGTAGAACATGGGAATGCATGATGGAATGAGCTCAGATCGCCGATCCGAGCTAGCTCGTCGATCCGAGCCACGGGTATGTACGATCCGAGCCAGCCCGTCGAGCTGAGTCATTTATGAGATTTAAATTTTTTGTGACCTTTCGGCGTTGGCGAGCATTTCTACGGGGGAGCAAGACTCGGACTAATAACTTATATAGGGGAGGTGTTGTTGGTGAATGTAAGAATCATTGAGATGAGATCCGAGCTGGAACGGATTCTAGTACGCGTTGTGATTCGAGCTGAGCTAAAGGATGTTCAGTTCTCAAGTGAATACAAAGAGGTGAGTCATTCTATGGAGTAGAACATGGGAATGCATGATGGAATGATCTCAGATCGTCGATCCGAGCTATCTCGTCGATCCGAGCCAGCTCGCTGATCCGAGCCATGGGTATGTAGGTAGTTTTCATGAGATCGGCTCGCCCGGCCCACAAGTCAAACATCGATTCTCTTATTAAGGGTGAGCCCTTGTCTAGCGTTTGGGTCGCTCGGTACAAGCTGTTCGATTTGTAATGTGTGCAAAGCTTTTGGGTTGATATTTGGAAGATTTAAATTTTTTGTGAGCTATTCTCCTCGTTTCACTTGATATTTTTGAAGATTTGAATTATTTGTGAGCTATTCTCCCCGTTTCCCTTGATTTTTTTGGAAGAATTGGAATTTTTGAGAGTTGTTCTCTTCGCCTCAAATTTCTACGGAAGAGCAAGACTTGGACTAATAACTTATATAGGGGAGGTGTTGTTGGTGAATGAAAGGATCTTTGAGATGAGACCCGAGCTTGTTGGTGAATGAAAGGATCTTTGAGATGAGACCCGAGCTGGAACGGATTCTAGTGCGCGTTGTGATTCAAGCTGAGCTAAAGGATGTTCAGTTCTCAAGTGAATACAAAGAGGTGAGTCGTTTTATGGAGTAGAACTTTTATGGAGTAGAACACGGGAATGCATGATGGAATGAGCTCAGATCGACGATCCGAGTCAGCTCGCTGATCTGAGCCACGGGTATGTAGGCAGTTTTCATGAGATCGGCTCGCCCGGCCCACAAGTCAAACACTGATTCTCTTATTAAGGGTGAGCCCTTGTCTAGCGTTTGGGTCGCTCGGTACAAGCTGTTTGATTTGTAATGTGTGCGAAGCTTTTGGGTTTGATATTTGGAAGATTTGAATTTTTTGTGAGCTATTCTCCTCGTTTCACTTGATTTTTTTGAAGATTTGAATTATTTGTGAGCTATTCTCCCCATTTCCCTTGATTTTTTGGAAGATTTGGATTTGTTGCGAGTTGTTCTCTTCGCCTCAAATTTCTACGGAAGAGCAAGACTTGGACTAATAACTTATATAGGGGAGGTGTTGTTGGTGAATGCAAGGATCTTTGAGATGAGACCCGAGCTGGAACGGATTCTAGTGCACGTTGTGATTCGAGCTGAACTAAAGGATGTTTAGTTCTCAAGTGAATACAAAGAGGTGAGTCATTTATAGAGTAGAAGACGGGAATGCATGATGGAATGAGCTCAGATCGCCGATCCGAGCTAGCTTGTCGATCCGAGCCACGGGTATGTAGTCAGTTTTCATGAGATCGGATCGTCCGGGCCACAAGCTAGCTATTTTTTGTGAGCTATTCTCTTTGTTTCCTTTGATTTTTTTGGAAGACTTGCATTTTTTGTGAGCTATTCTCTTCGTTTCAATTGAATTTTTGGAAGTTATGCATTTTTTGTGATGTAGTCTCTTCGTTTCACTTGCATTTTTGGGAGATTTGATTTTTTTTGTGAGCTATTCTCTTCTTTTCCCTTGAATTTTTTTTTGCAAGACTTGCATTTTTTGTGAGCTATTCTCTTCGTTTCAATTGAATTTTTAGAAGTTTTGAATTTTTTGTGATCTATTCTTCTTTGTTTCACTTGTATTTTTGAGAGATTTGAAATTTTTGTGAGATATTCTCTTCGGCTCAAATTTCTACGGAAGTGCAATACTTGGACTAATAACTTATATAGGGGAGGTGTTGTCCGCGGAAGCTCCCCCATGCCCCTCTAATAGAATCAGTGCTAGTGATCCCGTTTTGAAATCCGACGGACGGATGGATGAGCAGGTCGGATTTCAAAACGGGATCAGCAGCACTGATTCCATTAGAGGGGCATGAAGCCACCTGATTGCTATGCGGGGGCTGCTCAAAGTCCCGTCTTTCGAGTCGCTCGACGGCGCAAGTCGGAAAGGGTTCGACAGCGGTTGTCGTTCCAATGCGTCGTCGCAGTGACATGGAAGGCGATCTTCGGGTTAGCCCTTGTCTAGCTTTTGGGTCGCTTGGTACAAGCGATCTGCTATGTACTTTCCGCGAACCCCTATCCGGGTACTCGTTAGCTATGCATTGGCTCTTGCATGTGTGGAACGGAGAGATGCGGCCTTCACAGGGAGTCGGCCTGAAATAGTTCTGTGCGTGCGAATGGAGCCGCGTATAGCTTTTGGGTCGTTTGGATAGGGTGCCCCTCCAAGCGAATCAGTGCTGGTGCTCGGACGGATTTGCGGCTCAGATTTAAAATGTGAGGAGCATGCCTGATTTTATTTGAGGGGCATGAAGCCACCTGATTGCTATGCGGGGGCTCCCCTGGGTCGTCTCTTTTGGGTCACTCGATGGCGCAAGTCGGAGAAGGGTTCGACAACGGTAGTCGTTCCAGCGCGTCGTCATTAGTGATACTGAAGTCGATCTGTGTGCAGCCCCCGTCTAGCACTTGGGTCTGCATGCCGCAAGAAGATTTGAATTTTTTGTGAGTTAAAGTCTTTTTCTTTTTTTCGTTTCACTGGAGTTTTTGCGAGATTTGAAGTTTTTGTGAGCTATTCTCTTCGTTTCACTTAAATTTTTTGTGAGCTATTCTCTTCGTTTCACTTGAATTTTTGGAAGTTTTGAGTTTTTTGTGAGCTATCCTCTTCGTTTCACTTGAATTTTTGCAGGATTTGAATTTTTTGTGAGCTATTCTTCTTTGTTTCACTTGGTTTTTTGGAAGATTTGAATTTTTTGTGAGCTATTTTCTTTGTTTCCCTTGTTTTTTTTTGGAAGACTTGCATTTTTTGTGAGCTATTCTCTTCTTTTCCCTTGATTTTTTTTTTGCAAGACTTGGATTTTTTGTGAGCTATTCTCTTCATTTCAATTGAATTTTTGGAAGTTTTGAATTTTTTGTGATCTATTCTCTTTGTTTCACTTGTATTTTTGAGAGATTTGAAATTTTTGTGAGATATTCTCTTCGGCTCAAATTTCTACGAAAGTGCAATACTTGGACTAATAACTTATATAGGGGAGGTGTTGTCCGCGGAAGCTCCCCCATGCCCCTCTAATAGAATCAGTGCTGGTGATCCCGTTTTGAAATCCGACAGACGGACGGATGATTAGGTCAGATTTCAAAATGGGATCAGCAGCACTGATTCCATTACAGGGGCATGAAGCCACCTGATTGCTATGCGTGGGCTGCTCAAAGTCCCGTCTTTCGGGTCGCTCGATTGCGCAAGTCGGAAAGGGTTCGACAGCGGTTGTCGTTCCAATGCGTCGTCGTTGTGACATGTAAGGCGATCTTAGGGTCAGCCCCCGTCTAGCTTTTGGGTTGCTTTGGTACAAGCGATCTGCTATGTACTTTCCGCGAAACCCTATCCGGGTACTCGTTAGCTATGCGTTGTCTCTTGCATGTGTGCAACGAAGAGATGCGGCCTTCACAGGGAGTCGGCCTGAAACAGTTCTGTGCGTGCGAATGGAGCCGCGTATAGCTTTTGGGTCGTTTGGATAGGGTGCCCCTCCAAGTGAATCAGTGCTGGTGCTCGGATGGATTTGCGGCTCGGATTTAAAATGTGAGTAGCATGCCTGATTTTATTGGAGGGGCATGAAGCCACCTGATTGCTATGCGGGGGCTCCCCTGGGTCGTCTCTTCTGGGTCACTCGATGGCGCAAGTCGGAGAAGGGTTCAACAACGGTAGTTGTTCCAGCGCGTCGTCATTAGTGATACTGAAGTCGATCTGTGGGCGAGCCCCGGTCTAGCATTTGGGTCTGCATGCGGCAAGAAGATTTGAATTTTTTGTGAGTTAAGTCTTTTTCGTTTCACTGGAGTTTTTGCGAGATTTGAAGTTTTTTGTGAGCTATTCTCTTCGTTTCACTTGAATTTTTGGAAGTTTTGAATTTTTTGTGAGCTATTCTCTTCGTTTCACTTGAATTTTTTGAAGTTTTGAATTTTTTGTGAGCTATTCTCTTCCTTTCACTTGAATTTTTGCAGGATTTGAATTTTTTGTGAGCTATTCTTCTTTGTTTCACTTGGTTTTTTCGAAGATTTGAATTTTTTGTGAGCTATTCTCTTTGTTTCCCTTGATTTTTTTTTGGAAGACTTGCATTTTTTGTGAGCTATTCTCTTCGTTTCAATTGAATTTTTGGAAGTTATGCATTTTTTGGTGATGTAGTCTCTTCGTTTCACTTGCATTTTTGGGAAATTTGATTTTTTTGTGAGCTATTCTCTTCTTTTTCCTTGATTTTTTTTGCAAGACTTGGATTTTTTGTGAGCTATTCTCTTCATTTCAATTGAATTTTTGGAAGTTTTGAATTTTTTGTGATCTATTGTTCTTTGTTTCACTTGTATTTTTGAGAGATTTGAAATTTTTGTGAGATATTCTCTTCGGCTCAAATTTCTACGGAAGTGCAATACTTGGACTAATAACTTATATAGGGGAGGTGTTGTCCGCGGAAGCTCCCCCATGCCCCTCTAATAGAATCAGTGCTGGTGATCCCGTTTTGAAATCCGACCTAGACGGATCTTAGGTCGGATTTCAAAACGGGATCAGCAGCACTGATTCCATTAGAGGGGCATGAAGCCACCTGATTGCTATGCGGGGGCTGCTCAAAGTCCCGTCTTTCGGGTCGCTCGATGACGCAAAGTCGGGAAGGGTTCGACAGCGGTTGTCGTTCCAATGCGTCGTCGCTGTGACATGGAAGGCGATCTTCGGGTCAGCCCCCGTCTAGCTTTTGGGTTGCTTTGGTACAAGCGATCTGCTTGTACTTTCCGCGAAACCCTATCCGGGTATTCGTTAGCTATGCGTTGTTTCTTGCATGGGTGGAACGGAGAGATGCGGCCTTCACAGGGAGTCGGCTTGAAACAGTTCTGTGCGTGCGAAAGGAGCCGCGTATAGCTTTTGGGTCGTTTGGATAGGGTGCCCCTCCAAGTGAATCAGTGCTGGTGCTCGGACGGATTTGCGGCTCGGATTTAAAATGTGAGTAGCATGCCTGATTTTATTGGAGGGGCATGAAGCCACCCGATTGCTATGCGGGGGCTCCCCTGGGTCGCCTCTTTTGGGTCACTCGATGGCGCAAGTCGGAGAAGGGTTCGACAACGGTAGTCGTTCCAGCGCGTCATCATAGTGATACTGAAGTCGATTTGTGGGCGAGCCCCCGTCTAGCTCTTGGGTCTGCATGCCGCAAGGAGATTTGAATTTTTCGTGAGTTTAAGTCTTCGTTTTTCCTTGATTTTTTTTTGGAAGACTTGAATTTTTGGAAGTTCTGAATTTTTTTGTGAGCTATTATCTTTCGTTTCACTTGAATTTTTGCAAGATTTGAAATTTTTGTGAGCTATTCTCTTTGTTTCACTTGGTTTTTTTTGGAAGATTTGAATTTTTGTGAGCTATTCTCTTTGTTTCCCTTTGTTTTTTTTTTTTTTGTTTTTTTTTGGGAAGACTTGCGTTTTTTGTGAGCTATTCTCTTCGTTTCAATTGAATTTTTGGAAGTTATGCATTTTTTGTGATGTAGTCTCTTCGTTTCACTTGGTTTTTTGGAAGATTTGAATTTTTTGTGAGCTATTCTCTTTATTTCCCTTTGATTTTTTTGGAAGACTTGCATTTTTTGTGAGCTATTCTCTTCGTTTCAATTGAATTTTTGGAAGTTATGCATGATGCATTTTTTGGGAGATTTGATTTTTTTTGTGAGCTATTCTCTTCTTTTCCTTTGAATTTTTTTTGCAAGACTTGCATTTTTTGTGAGCTATTCTCTTCGTTTCAATTGAATTTTTGGAAGTTTTGAATTTTTTGTGATCTATTCTTCTTTGTTTCACTTATATTTTTGAGAGATTTGAAATTTTTGTGAGATATTCTCTTCGGCTCAAATTTCTACGGAAGTGCAATACTTGGACTAATAACTTATATAGGGGAGGTGTTGTTCGCGGAAGCTCCCCCATGCCCCTCTAATGGAATCAGTGCTGGTGATCCCGTTTTGAAATCCGACAGACGGATGGATGATTAGGTCGGATTTCAAAACGGGATCAGCAGCACTGATTCCATTATAGGGGCATGAAGCCACCTGATTGCTATGCGTGGGCTGCTCAAAGTCTCATCTTTCAGGTCGCTCGACGGCGCAAGTCGGAAATGGTTCGGCAGCGGTTGTCGTTCCAATGCGTCGTCGCAGCGACATGGAAGGCGATCTTCGGGTCAGCCCCTGTCTAGCTCTTGGGTTGCTTTGGTACAAGCGATCTGCTATGTACTTTCCGCGAACACCTATCCCGGTACTCGTTAGCTATGTGTTGGCTCTAGCACGCATGGAACGCAGAGATGCGGCCTTCACAGGGAGTTGGCCTGAAACAGTTCCGTGCCTTGCGAATGGAGCCGCGTATAGCTTTTCGGTCGTTTGGATAGGTGCCCCTCCAAGTGAATGAGTGTTGGTGCTCGGACGGATTTGCCGCTCGGATTTAAAAATGTGAGCAGCAGCACAGATTCTATTGGAGGGGCATGAAGCCACCCAATTTTTATGCGTGGGCTCCCTTGGGTCGTGTCTTTTGGGTCACTCGATGGCGGAAGTCAGAGAAGGGTTCGACAGCGGTAGTCGTTCCAGCGCGTCGTCATAGTGATACTGAAGTCGATCTGTGGGCGAGCCCCCGTCTAGCTCTTGGGTCTGCATGTCGCAAGAAGATTTGAATTTTTTGAGTTAAGTCTCTTCGTTTCACTTGAATTTTTGCGAGATTTGAATTTTGTTTGTTGCGAGGTAGTAAAATTCTCTTCGTTTTGACTTGAAGTTTTGGATTTTTTGTGAGCTATTCTCTTCGTTTTTCCTTGGTTTTTGTTTTGGAAGACTTGAATTTTTTGTGGGCTATTATTTTATTCTTTTCACTTGAATTTTTGGAAGTTTTGAATGTTTTTGTGAGCTATTCTCTTCGTTTTCACTTGAATGTTTGCAAGATTTGAATTTTTTGTGAGCTATTCTGTTTGTTTCACTTGGTTTTTTTGGAAGATTTGAATTTTTTGTGAGCTATTCTGTTTTGTTTCCCTTGATTTTTTTGTAAGACTTGCATTTTTTGTGAGCTATTCTCTTCGTTTCAATTGAATATTTGGAAGTTGTGCATTTTTTGTGATTGTAGTCTCTTCGTTTCACTTGCATTTTTGGGAGATTTGATGTTTATTTGTGAGCTATTCTCTTTTTTTTCCCTTGATTTTTTTGTGAGCTATTCTCTTCGTTTCAATTGAATTTTTGGAATTTCTGAATTTTTTGTGATCTATTCTTTTTGTTTCACTCGTATTTTTGAAAGATTTGAAATTTTTGTGAGATATTCTCGTCGGCTCAAATTTCTACGGAAGTGCAAGACTTGGACTAATAACTTATATAGGGGAGGTGTTGTCCGCGGAATCTCCCCCATGCCCCTCTAATAGAATCAGTGCTGGTGATCCCGTTTTGAAATCCGACAGACGGACGGATGATTAGGTCAGATTTCAAAACGCGATCAGCAGCACTGATTCCATTAGAGGGGCATGAAGCCACCTGATTGCTATGCGGGGGCTGCTCAAAGTCCCGTCTTTCGAAGGTCGCTCGACGGTGCAAGTCGGAAAGGGTTCGGCAGCGGTTGTCGTTCCAATGCGTCGTCGCAGTGACATGGAAGGCGATCTTCGGGTCAGCCCCCGTCTAGCTTTTGGGTTGCTTTGGTACAAGCGATCTGCTATGTACTTTCCGCGAACCCCTATCCGGGTACTCGTTAGCTATGCGTTGGCTCTTGCATGCGTGGAACGAAGAGATGCGGCCTTCACAGGGAGTTGGCCGGAAATAGTTCTGCTCTTGTGAATGGAGCCGCGTATATAGCTTTTGAGTCGTTTGGGTAGGTGCGCCCCTCCAAGAGAATCAGTGCTGGTGCTCGGACGGATTGGTAGCTCGGATTTAAAATATGAACACTAGCACTGATTCTATTGGAGGGGCGCATTAGGCCACCCGCTTGCTATGCGGGGGCTGTCCAGGGTCGTAACTTTTGGGTCAGTCGACGGTGCACTTCGGAAAGGGTTCGACAGCGGTTGTCGTTCCAACACATCGTCGCATTGACAAGAAAGGCGATCTTCGGGTCAGCCCCCGTCTAGCTCCCGGGTCACTTGGTACAAGCTACTTGCTATGTCGCTTCGACTTCCGATACTTGAGTGCGCAATGGCTCAAGATGCTTTGCATTGGAATCAGTTAGTTATCATATGTGTCGGCGGATTGGATCTCAAGTCAATCTAGGCGGGTGCGACATTAGTTGCTAAGTCTCGATCGAAAACGATTTGGATTCATCTAGATGCATTGTTATCTGACTTGAGGAACTATGCGAGCGAGTTGGGTTACCTCCTCGTGGATATGTTGGATACGCGTTATGACGGATAAGATGATGGATTGCGGTAAGAATGACGAATTTTTGGAAGATGAATTATTTTGGTGAGCCATGTTCTTTGTTTTACTTGAATTTCTGGAAGATTTGAATTTTGTTTTCTAGCTATTCTTTTCGTTTTCCTAGATTTTTTCGAAAGACTTGAATTTTTTGTGATCTATTCTGTTCGTTTCACTTGAATTTTTGGAAGATTTGATTTTTTGTGAGCTTTTTGTCATCGTTTCACTTGAATTTTTGGAAGATTTGAATTTTTTGGGAGCCAGTTTCTTCGGCTTAAATTTCCACTCAAGAGCAAGACTCGGACTAATAACTTATATAGGGGAGGAGTTGTGTGTTGTTCGCGGAAGCTCCCCCATACCCCTCTTATAGAATCATTGCCGGTGATCGGACGGATGTGTAGGTCGGATTTCAAAATGGGATCACCAGCACTGATTCTATTAGAGGGGCATGAAGCCACTTGATTGCTATGCGGGGGCTGCCCAAAGTCCTGTCTTTCGGGTCGCTCGACGGTGCAAGTCGGAAAGGGTTCGGCAGCGGTTGTCGTTCCAATGCGTCGTCGCAGTGATATGGAAGGCAATCTACGGGTCAGCCCCTGTCTAGCTTTCGGGTCACTTTGGTACAAGTGATTTGCTATGTACTTTCCGCGAACCCTATCCACGTACTCGTTAGCTACGCGTTGGCTCTTACACGAGCGGAACGGAGAGATGCGGCCTTCACAGGGAGTTGGCCGGAGATAGTTCTGTTTTTGTGAATGGAGCCGCGTATAGCTTTTGAGTCGTTTGGGTAGGTGCCCCCCTCCAAGAGAATCAGTGCTGGGTATCTCGGATTTAAAATCTGAGCACTAGCGCTGATTCTATTGGAGGGGCGCATTAGGCCACCCGCTTTCTATGCGGGGCCTGTCCAGGATCGTGTCTTTTGTGTCAGTCGACGTTGCAAGTAGGAAAGGGTTCGACAGCGGTTGTCGTTCCAACGCATCGTCGCATTGACAAGAAACGCAATTTTTGGGTCAGCCCCCGTCTAGCTCCCGGGTCGCTTGGCACAAGCGATTTGCTCTGTCGCATGCTGCATTAAGATTTGAATTTTTTGTTTGCTATTCTCATTTTTGTTTCATTGGAAGATTCGAATTTTTTGCGATCTCCTCTTTTGTTTCCTTTGATTTTTTTTTGGAAGATTTTAATTTTTTGTGAGCCTACTCTCTTCGATTCACTTGAGTTTTTGGAAGAAATGGATTTTTTTGGTGAGCTATGTTCTTTCTTTTACTTGAAGTTTTGGAAAATTTGAATGTTTTGCTAGTTGTTCTTTTCGTTTCCCTTCGATTTTTTCGGAAGACCTGAATTTTTTGTGAGCTATTCTGTTCGTTTCACTTGAATTTTTTGAAGATTTGATTTTTTTGTGAGCTTTTTCCTCATCGTTTCACTTGAATTTTTGGAAGATTTGAATTGTTTGGGAGCCATTCTCAACGGCTCAAATTTCTACGGAAGAGAAAGACCCGGACTAATAACTTATATAGGGGAGTAGTAGTTCGCGGAAGCTCCCCCATGCCCCTCTAATAGAATCAGAGCTTGTGCGCGGACGGATGAGTAAGTCGGATTTAAAATCGGATCACTAGCACTGATTCTATTAGAGGGGCATGAAGCCACCTGATTGCTATGCGGGGGCTGCCCAAAGTCCTGTCTTTCGGGTCACTCAACGGTGCAAGTCGGAAAGTGTTCGGCAGCGGTTGTCGTTCGAATGTGTCGTCGCAGTGACATGGAAGGCAATCTTCGGGTCAGCCCCCGTCTAGCTTTCGGTTCGCTTTGGTACAAGCGATTTGCTATGTACTTTCCGCGAATCCTATCCGGGTACTCGTTAGCTATGCGTTGGTTCTTGCATGCGTGGAACGGAGAGATGCGGCCTTCACAGGGAGTTGGCCGGAGATAGTTCCGTTCTTGTGAATGGACCGGCGTATAGCTTCTGAGTCGTTTGGGTAGGTGCGGCCCTCCAAGAGAATCAGTGCTGGTGCTTGGACGGATTGGTAGCTCAGATATAAAATTTGAGCACTAGCACTGATTCTATTGGAGGGGCGCATTAGGGCACCCGTTTGCTATGCGGGGGCTGCCCATGCCCATGGTAGTGTCTTTTGTGTCACTCGACGGTGCAAGTTGGAAAGGGTTCGACAGCGGTTGACGTTCAAATGTTTCGTTGTAGTGACATGGAAGACAATTACTGGGTCAGCCCCCGTCTAGCTCTTGGGTCACTTTGCTGCAAGTGATTAATTCGGTTTTGGATGGATAAAATCCCTTTGTGAAAGGTGGCATGGCGTTTGTTGGAGAAAATTGATTAAGTCGGAGCATTGGCCTCGGGCCATTGTGAGGACTGTCGATTTCTTCAGGTACAACACTTGTTTGCCTAGTAACAGAGTTGACATGTAATTCGGCATTGCTCTCGATTGTTCTCGGAGTTGTACCTCCGGAACTTTTGGATCTTGCCCCTTCACTCCATTTCATCCTCTTTGCTTGGATGAACGTGTGCACTTGTACCCCTTTCCGAGATGGTAGGCGCGATAATAAATTGCGGAGTGAGCATTTCTTGTAGTTCTGCCCAGCCCTTGTGCAGTTGGAAGTTCTCATCTTCATATTTAGTTGAATTTTGCCACGCACGAGTGTCGTAGAGAATTGCGACAGTGTGTATGTCATTTGTTTGACTGAAAGATGCGCTTGTTCCGAAGTTTACGACAGTTGCATTTGCCATGGGCCTTGGCACTTGGCACGTTCCATCTTTGCGATACATGAGCTCCGACAGTAACAAGTGTTGGGAATCGTTGCACGTAAGGTGAGTGTCCTGCTTTCATATTTCATCGTTGTCCCACTCTCCACCCTTTAAGCCTTTCCTAGTGTTTTTAGCGTGGCCCGGAGTGCGATGAAAGGTTGGTTGCCTTGTACACAAGTGCGGTCTTGGCCATCTCGTCTTCATTTTCTACGAGGCACTATCGTCTTGCTCTGGTTTGCAGGGCAAAGTCCTCTCTGTCTGTGGAGTTAAACTTGCAGACGAGTATGGCCAAGGCTTTTGGTTGGATGCGGAAACCGTTAAGGCTGTCGAGACGGGAGTTGTCGTGCGGGGTGCACCAAAGAAGTGCGTAGGTGGCATATGCCTGGGAAATGGATGTCTCTGAGTGGCCTTACTCGGTCGCGTGCACGGTGCATACTCTCGGGGCAGTGACTGTTGCGAGCATGTGCGATTCGGGTGTCTTCGGGTAAAGGGTTCCGTACGGGATGTTCTTCCCAGGCTCCTGTGAACCGAGCATCCGTTTTGCAATGACCCGACATGCGTGGCCATTTCATGTCTTTCTGGATGCGGAAAGCGTTAATGTTTGTCGAGACGGAAGTTGTCGTGCGGGGTGCACCAAAAAAGCGCGTAGGTGGCATATGCCTGGGAAATGGATGTCATTGAGTGGCCTTACTCGGTCGCGTGCGCGGTGCATACTCTCGGGGCAGTGACTGTTGCGAGCACTTGCGATTCGGATGTCTTCGGGTAAAGGGTTTCGTACGGGATATTCTTCCCAGGCTCCTGTGAACCGAGGATCCGTTTTGCAATGATCCGACAGGCGTAGACATTTTCAATCTGTCGAGACGCGGAAATTGTTTTCATGCTGTGCCGAGGCGTTTTCTTTACCGTCCAACATCACTTGTGGATGATCTCTCACTGTGGAATTTTCTATGTCGGTCGAGACGGGAGTTGTCGTGCGGGGTGCACCAAACAAGCGCGTAGGTGGCATATGCCTGGGAAATGGATGTCATTGAGTGGCCTTACTCGGTCGCGTGCGCGGTGCATACTCTCGGGGCAGTGACTGTTGCGAGCATGTGCGATTCGGATGTCTTCGGGTAAAGGGTTTCGTACGGGATATTCTTCCCAGGCTCCTGTGAACCGAGCATTCGGCGTTGCAATGCTCCGACACGCATATGGTTCTTTCCCTTGAGGAGATCGCATGTCACGGAGAGTCGTTAGCGAAGTCGCGTTGGGAAAAGAGGTATGTGCAAAGTTCGA